>SJYV01027767.1:96296-219886 GCA_006410875.1 Neotragus pygmaeus
TTGTGCCGACCACCCAAAACACAGACGTTCAGCAACCAAGGGGGTCCTGCCTTTCCACCCACCTTGCTTGGCTGCTTTGTGGTGCGAGAAACTTCAGTCTCAGGTTCTTCAGCAGGTCCCCCGCACACCTTCCAGCCCTTGCATCTTCCCAGTAGACCTGGGGTCACCACCCCACCTCTCATACCTTGCAAAGTCACCCCTGCCTGCAGGAGGCCACTCCTGAGCCATAAAGGATGGCAAGAGGGAAGAGAGCGCTCAGGGTGAAACCTCTCTAAGGTGGGCTCTGTGGTCTCCCAGGGTTCAGAAGTCCACACCCCACCCACTTCATCTGCAGCTTGTGCATGAATGCGCGCGTTTTCTGGGGGAAAGAACTGGGATCCAATCCATTCGAGAGGGCCTCCAAGAAGTAAAGCTGTTGAAGAATTTCTCCTTTCAGAGCTTTTCCCCAGCGAGGAGACGAGGCCCTGCTCCTGCTCGTGCAGATTTGCAGGCCTGGAACTTAACTGAGCCGAGGCGCCAGGAAGGGAACCCCTGGAAGGGACCCTGGGGATGAAGGCCCTTTGGCTCCTCTGAGTTCCGGGTGCCGCCTGCCTACAGCGCCCACTGCGCCTTGCCCCTAGCGTTCTGTCCAAGGCTCCTCCGCCTCTTTTCCCAAGGTTGCCGCGAACACTTGAGACCCTGCCCTTGACCTTGAACTCTGCCACTTCCCACCGCGAAAGGGCAGAACCCAAGACTGCTTTCACTTCTTGGCCCTTGCCAGGACTCGGGATGCACGCCTTGGTCTCCGCGCCCTCCTCTGTGCGTTAGCGCCGTGAAATCGCCCGCTTACCTGGGCCCACGCACAGCAGCAGCAGCAGCGCCAGTGCGGTCACGACCAGGAAGGCGGGCCGCGCGGAGGAGGTGGCCATGGTTGAAGCGGCTGCGCAGGCGAGAGGTGAGCGCGCCTTGGCCACTGCGCGGGAAGGAGAAGGAAGACGCTTGCTCTGGAGAACCCGGCGCCGGCGGACTGCGCCCTGGAGAACTGCGCTCAAGGGTACTGGACGCGCGGGCGGTCCCCGAGTCCGAGCCGGGGCGGGACCCGACAGGCGGGCGCTGTGCCCACGGGCCGCGGGCCAAGCGTCCCTGCCAAGTCTCCGCGCCCCTCTCTCCGGCCGCAGCTCCTCCAAGGCTGCGGGGCTGCGGGCGCCTGGGCCGCCAAAGACCATGGGCGAAGGGCAAGAGAGGTCCGGCTGCCTCTGGAGGGGACGCGGCATCCAGCGGGGAAAGGCTGGGTGCTCTGAGGGTCCCCGCTCAGGCCTCGGGATCTCGCCGCTACCGGCCCTCCCGACCACAGTCCCCTTCCCTGCGCTCCGCGCGCCCTGGTCCCCCCAGCCCTCTCCCTCCCTCCCGCTCAGGCCTTCGGAATGTCCTGGCTTTGCGTCGCAGCTCTAAAGACGNGGGTCCCCGCTCAGGCCTCGGGATCTCGCCGCTACCGGCCCTCCCGACCACAGTCCCCTTCCCTGCGCTCCGCGCGCCCTGGTCCCCCCAGCCCTCTCCCTCCCTCCCGCTCAGGCCTTCGGAATGTCCTGGCTTTGCGTCGCAGCTCTAAAGACGCCTTTGGCAGCTTTGTGCTTCGTGCTGTTTAAGTCTCCACGCTCTGGGCTCAGAGCTGCATTCCAGGAAAACATCTCGCTCCAGAGACTCCAACAGACGAGCCTTTCAGTAATCAGGAGAATGAGCCCGCAAGTGTTCGCACGTCTCCATCGTGTGCCTCATCCACGCACACTAAAGGGGCGCCCGGCGCCCGCGTGAGGCCACGGGAGCTGGAGTCGGCCTCCCCCGTCCCTGGCCTGTGCACAGAGGAGGACCCCCGCGGGCGGCGCGGCTTCTGAGAACTAACCCTTCTAGGCCCATCTACATTGCGGCCACCTCTCCTTTAACACTTTAGCACCCTGTACCTGTACCAATGGCTCACCAGGTAAAGAATCCACCTGCCAATGCAGAAGAGAGGCGGATTCCATCTCTGGGTTGGGAAGATCCCCTGAAGAAGGAAATGGCAACCGGTTCCAGTATTCTTGTCTGGAGAATCCCATGAACAGAGGAGCCTGGTGGGCTACAGTCCATGGGGTATAAAAGAGTCAAACAGGACTTAAGGACTAAACAACAACATAATACAGAAAAGTGTGCAGATCAAATATATAAGTTCACAATAGAGATGTTGCTACCTTCCCAGCTGTGCAGGATCTGATGTTCCTCCCAGCTTCTCACCCCCACATGTAGCTTAATGGTTTAGTTTGAGGCAATCCTCTTGTTTTGAGGGGGGAAGATTATTTAAAGTCTTTACTGAACTTGTTACAATATCGCTCCTGTTTTGGGTTTTTTTTGGCATGAATGCATGTGAAATCTTAGCTCCCCAACCAGGGATCGAACCTGCACCCCCTGCATTGAAAGGTGAAGTCTTAACCACTGGACTGCCGGGGCAGTCCCTTAGGTAATCCTCTTTTAAAAACTTCATTGGTATTTTATTTTCATTTCCTTAAAGAGGAAAAAATCCCAACAACAACCTCAAACACTTGGTTACCAGTAGGAAGACACTAATGATTAAAAGGATTAAGAGGATCAGATTCATTACTGTCAATTGAATCCAATTTAATTCAGTTCAGTCTTTATCAATATCTGTTTCTCAAGATGCTCAGTGGACATTCCTATAAACAGTCTTCCGGAGTGACATGTCTTTGGCTTCCATGTTCACGTCTGCCTTACATGTTGTCAGTACCGTTTATCAACATGAGTAACAGCGCACAGAGCCCTGCATCCTCCTGTCTCTCTGTCTTTTGTCTGTTTCCATCGGTGCCAGGTCTTTGATTTCTTGGGTCTTACTGACTGGGTTTTCTCTCTTTCTCTTTCTCCTGCACAAACACAGAAGGGTTCCCTTGCAGAGGAGGGCAGGGGAGGGAAGGTGACTTTGATGGCCCTAGGAGCCATAACTGATGCTCCAGTAAGAGGCTCAGTTATGTGATGAAATCCCCCATGTTCATTCACAGGGAGACAGCCCTGTGTCAGCAGCAGGACCCTCTCCCCCCCACCACCTTCCTGGGATCTGCCAAGCTCAAGTGCCCAGCTAGAGATACTGTACCTGTTCCAACATCAACTTTCCTTTCTGTTTGTTTACTTGTTCAACTGCTGCTGCTGCTGCTGCTGCTGCTAAGTCGCTTCAATCGTGTCCGACTCTGTGCGACCCCAGAGATGGCAGCCCACCAGGCTCCCCCATCCCTGGGATTCTCCAGGCAAGAACACTGGAGTGGGCTGCCATTTCCTTCTCCAATGCATGGAAGTGAAAAGTCAAAGTGAAGTCGCTCAGTCGTGTCTGACTCTTCAAAACCCCATGGATTGCAGCCTACCGGGCCCCTTCGTCCATGGGATTTTCCAGGCAAGAGTACTGGAGTGGGGTGCCATTGCCTTCTCCTGTTCAACTGCACTTGCTTATAAAATGAAGTGCTTCGAAAAGTCCTTTTCTTCCTATTTACTTAAATCCACCATCCCCTTCTCCCCTCTACTGAAGCTGGTCTATTCCTCATTCTGTTGTCTCTCAGATTGAGTCTAAAAGTCCCAAGGTGCTTGTTAAGGTAGGTTCCTGGGCTACATTCCTTGGAATTATGATACACTCTGTCCTGAGTGGAGCTCAAGGGTCTTTGTTTTTCTGGGGGATGCTGATGCAAGCAGTGCTCAGGGTGCTTTCTGGGTCCCCATCCCAACCAAAACCCACTTGCCACCTTCAGCCTCTGCTCCACTGACATGCCTACATGTGGCCTGTCCAGCATGGGGGCCTTAGGGTAGGTGCAACAGGGAGGCTCAGGGCTCCCAGAGAGAGAGCATTCTAAGATCAGCTGCTCCAAAAGACAAGAGGAAGCAGCTGACACCTTAGGGGCTTGGCCTGGAAACTGACCCGTGTCAACGCCACCATGCTCTTGATGGGAGCAGTCACAGAGCCCACCACCTGGGGAAATTCTGGGAAGGGTCAAAGGTGCCATTTCTCAGTGGAAGGATGTCAAAGAATGTGTGGCCATCATTAATCCACTGCCCTCCCCACCTCTCAAGGCCAAGGTCAGATGCTGCCTCCTCCAGGAAGTCTCTCCTGCTTCCCCCTTGGGGCCAGGAGCATATGCCCTCTGAGTTCCTCCAGGCCTATTTTCCCCCTCAAGGTTTCTTCCTTCTGCTTTATTTCTCTCTGACCTCTTCAAGTTGTTTGTTTTCTTTATTTCCCCATAAAACTGACACCCAATAAATATTTGGCAAATGAATAAATGTTGCCATTGAGAGGTGAATCTGTAGTTATACAGGTCTTGTATAAATGAGATCATTTCATGTGTTTCTGTCTATTTTAAGTTTGCTAACAAAAGCTCATAGCAGCCCAGGAACAGTATAAGGAAAGCCCCCTGAGTAGAGACCCTCCTCTCCTCCAAGGCCAGTGTAGAAACTGCCAACACCCCAGAACTGGCAAGTGCAGGGTTAATCTGCATACTCAGTGGTGGGTCCTCAAAACTCCCTTCCTGTTTATTAAGCGAATTCCCACATTGGAATTTTAATAACTTTTGCCATTTCAAATGACTAACCGAAGCCAAAGGCAGGGAATGCAGGAAATGCAGGAAAGTTTCCTTTCAGCCTAAAAAAATACTGAAAAGACAGAGTCCTTATTATGCACAGTTCAGCTCCCGGGAAGGGTTGTTGAGCAGGGTTCTGGAGGGGCCAAGGGCCCCACAGACAGATGTCATCTTAGCAATGTGTCCCTCAGGAGGACAGGTCCTAGTGATGGGATCCCTCAGGAGGACATGGTCTTTAGCGATGTGGCCCCTCAGGAGGACGTGGACCTTAATGATGGTGCCTCATAGACAGATGTGGTCTTTTATGATGGGACCCCTCAGCAGGATGTGATCTTTAGTCATGGGGCCACTCAGGCCACGTGGTTCTTAGTGAAGATGAACATAGGCGAACGTGGACCTTAGTGATGGGACACTTTGGGCCACATGGTCCTTAGTGAAGGTGAACTGAGATCCCCAGCCTTGGTATAAAGACAGTCAATATCTTGAAGAAATGGGCTTCAGATCCCTAAGGAGCTTCTGGTGAAAAAGAGATAATGCTACTAAAACATATTTGCACATTAAATGGAGCCAGTTTCCAGTCTCTTCCTGCATTAAATTTGCAGCATTTTAACCAAAGCTGAGGACACCCCAGAGACCTGGAGCAGATCACTGAGGTGGAGTGTAGCCCAGCCGCCCAAGATGGAGCAAGCCCCCTGCACTCTGCCTGAAGTCCTCTGTCCTGTGGAGAAGGGAGCATGCACGTTCTCAGTATAAAACCAGAGCAGTGGCTCGATGACCTGGGATGCAAAGGATGGTGTCATTGTGGGGGCATCATCATGGGGGCAAGCTGCTCCAGGCAGGAGGGGTCCCAGCCTTGGGCACCAAGACCGCAGCCAGAGGCTTGCTCTCCACACCTGGTCCTGGGGATACCTGGCCTCATAGTCGGTGTCCAGGCACTGGGCACAGATGGGGCAGGGGCCACAGGACCCACAGGGCCATCGACCAGTGTGACATTCCTTAAGGAATGACTCCAAATAGTCTTGTCACCTTCGACAGAGACACCCTGAATCCCAGAGCGATGGGACAAGATCTTGCTGTGGCCTCGCTCCTGTGGTCAGGGGTCAGCAGTCACTGAGCACTGCTGGGGTCTCTTTGGGGCCCAATTAGAGCATCATCACCACACGGTCCACAGAGCTCCCCTAGGCCTCTGGGGCTCTTCCAGTTTCCTTTTGTTCTTGCTGTTACCTCATTTCATTGTTTGCTGATGCTGTGAATTACTGAGCACAGAATTTTAAGACAGCCGCGGGGGGTGCCTTACATGTGTGTGTGCGTTTCGTCACTCAGTGTGACCCCCTGGAAGATAAGACTTCCCAGGCAGGAATACTGGAGTGGGTTGCCATTTCCTCTGCCAGGGGATGCTCCTGACCCAGGGACGGAACGTGCGTCTCCTGTGTCTCCTCTACTGGCAGGTGGATTCTGCACCACCGAGCCATCCGGGAGGCCCTAGTGCCTTACGGGTAGATTGAAAATGTGATTCAGACCAGCTCCCGCCAGCCCCCACATGAGCATCCGGGATTCATTCTTTCTGCTGAGGCAGCACACTTTCAAGATGCTCTGCTCAAATACAAATATTCTTGATTAGGTGACAGCAGTATGGCTTCCTCCATTCACAGAGATGGAAAAGCAGCCGTGGTACCATCGCAGGCGAGCCTCTGCTCCCTCCGAGGTGCAGACAGCCGCTAGGCATAAAGGGCCCCCTTGGAAACAGAACCTACAACTGAACGGTGTTTTCCCATTCCCAAGGCCTTCTCAGGACCTGCGGGGCTTGCAGGAGTGACCTTTCCCCGTTTTACAGATCAGGAACCTGGGTCTCAGAGGCTGTGACTTGCCGGTCAGTCAGTGGGCTGACTCAGCCCGGGCTCCGCTGATCTCTGTGCATCCTCAGATGGCCCAGAGACAAGAGCCCGTGCTGGATGCCCTGTGTGGGGATGTGTAGGGGCAGATGCAAGTCCTCAGGACACTGTCAATCTAGCAAGGGACACACACTGAAGTGTCAGGAGCAGCAGACGTCGGTAGATTTTGCAGCTGTTTGAAAGCTGTCTCCAAATGGGCGTTTTAGGGTCCTCAAACCATCAAGGTTACTATTGTTAGGAACAAGAACGATAAAGCTTTATTTCAGTGATTGATGGTTTATCAACACCTTCACATGGAGTTCTTTATTTTAAACTCGTGGTTTGGGGTGAGAGTCAAGTCTTTCTGCCAAATCTTGTCCCACCATCTTAAGATTCTGCTCAAGAATCTTGTCATCTGAGACATTTACACAGGAAATTTCCTTTTACCTTTGATCAATATAAAGCTGTTTATATCATCTTGGCATACTAGTTTGAACTCATTTAGCTATTTCCTTTGGGAGATTTGGTCTTTGCTCTATTTTTTCTCGTGTGTGTGTGTGTGTGTGTGTTGCAGGAGGGAGGCAGCTTAAAGTCATTTTTGTATTTCATTCGTCAGACCCTCCAAGCTGGGGATGTGTATCCTGAGTCACTGTTTACTGCCCAGCAGGAGCTGGCCCTTGCAGGGCTGCCTGCAGACACAGGAAGGGGTGGGTTGGCCTCGGGTGCTGGGGTGGCTCCAGGACTGGGGGGAGGGGAAGGGGCTTGTCACAGGGATGGACCCGTTACCCTTATTCACTATTCACGTTTCTCCTTGAAGGGCCTGCCCCACGTGAGAACAACAACATTCACAAAGCCCAGCCATAAGGTGACCCCCTGCAAGACCATGGCGGGTGTGACCATGCTGTGACCTTCCCACCATCTGGAAGCCCAGGCACCAGTCAGTGGACATAAAGTGTTTATTAGAGCCCCACTCTCTATCACACAACCTGAGTTATTCCTAAATATTTTCATTAAAATTCAGTTGACTTACAAAGTTGTGTTAATCTCTGGTGAACAGCCAAGTGATTCCGTTATGCACATACCTCTATCCATTCTTTTTCATATTCTTTTCCATTCTGGTTTATTACAAGCTGTTGAATATAGTTCCCTGTGCCATACAGTAGGAGCTTGTTGTTTATTCTACACAGAGCTGTGTATCTGCCATAACATCATGGATGGACCTAGAGATGATCACGCTAAATGAACTAAGTCAGAGAAAGACAAATACCTTCTGAGTTACTCACATATAACTTTCCCCTGCTTCCCCTTGAAGAAGGAATTCATAGGGCCTGGACTCCATCTTAGGCCTGTTCATGCTGATCATGCTCGGCCACCTTTCCAATGGACTCTGTACTCTGTGTTTAGTGCCTATGAGAACAACAACAGAAGGATAAGACCCCCTCCAGACATGGGAACCTTGAAGATCTTATCCAGGTTACTCATCCCCTAAGAGAAAACATACACTAATCACCCCTTCCTCTAGAGAGGCCACAAATTTTTCTGTATCTATCAGAGTGTAACCTCGGGTTTATTGATTATTGGCTATTGACTGTTTGAGCACATGAGCACATAGCACGTGAATGATGGGGTTATTGGGATTGTATTTTCCTTGGTTTATGTAAGTCTCAAGGAATTTGGAGTGGTGGGTTCAGACACGTCCACATGGGGTATAAAAGATTTTCACAAATGCTGGTTGGGGTCCTCGGCTAAGAGGAGAGTCTCCCTTGGGCCCGCGGGTGTAATAAACTGCATTCCGCTATCTGCATTGTCCTTCTGAGTGAGTTTGTTTCCCAAAACACATGGCTACAACACCCTGACTATCTAAGCCCGAAAACAGAGGCTAATCACATCCGTGTTTTCTCCTGACTGCACTAGGGCAAAACTGAAGTCAAAGCAACAGCACACTGTTTAATGTGCAGTTCAAAGGGCTCTGAGGAGTATGTGCAGCTGTGTGTCCAGCACACATCACTCCAGAACAGACTAACCCGCTGCCCGCTCCTGGGTTCACCAGCTGAGGCCTGAGAGCAGGTCACCTCAGAGGGGAGCACACGTGTTTGATTTGAGGGAGGTAGTTTTAACTCCCATGTCAGCCATATGGAGTGTGTGCCTGCAGCCGTGGAGGGAGACAGGGGTGACACACAGGCCCCCACAGCTCAGCTGGGTCCATTACCTTCCTGGGCCTGTGTGATACTGCACCAGTCCAAGCCCTGGCTGAGTTAGGGCTTAAGACCCAAAGTGGCCCAATGCACAGAAATTTCCAGAGACAGGCTGCTCCTGACTCAACACGGAACCCTCCCACAGAGCGTTCTCTGTCAGGGTTCACGTTGTTACACTTGGGCCAAAACCACTCTGCACTTCCTCTCTCACCCCCACAAGGCTGTCATCTCGGAGGATTCGGATGTTCTGACTCCAGGCAGCCGACAGGGCTGAGGCTGCCAGCCAGGTAATGGAGCCTGTCTCATCAGTGAGAGGCAACAAGGCTTCTCACTGAACGGTGGGGCCTTCATGTAATTTTAACGTTAAAGCATTTTATGCCTCTCCAGGAAGGGGGACATCTTTCTGGCAATTGTTTTCCTGCCCCTCACATACCCCAGACCCCTGTTTCCAAAATTGGACTTATACCCTCAAAATTAACACAACATTGCAAATCAACTTTACTCCAATACAATTTTTTTTAAATTGGATTTGGCTATAATGATTGGTTCCATCTCTTATAAGCTCCCAAGGACATGCAGCAGTGGTGATTATACCAAGCATTTTGATTTCTTATATTACTTGGTTTTTATACAGATCAAGTCATATTTTGCACAGCATGAAAGAGGGCCAGAAGTATTCCAATACTCTGCGAGAAAATAAAATTCTAGGAGTTAAATGTTTCCTTACAGCTCCAAGCAGCTCAAAGAATGTATAGGTAAAACTGTACATAATTTCCAGGTCATAGTTTGAAGCTCTTTCGGGGTAAGGGATGGGCTTCCCTGGTGGCTAAGTCAGTAAAGAATTTGCCTGCAATGCGGGAGAGCCTGGTTTGATCCCTGGGTCAGAAAGATCCCCTGGAGGAGGAAATGGCTACCCACTTCAGTATTCTTGCCTAGAGAATCCCATGGACAGAGGAGGCTGGTGGGCTATAGTCGGAGTCTCCAAAGAGTCAGACACTTGATTTTGCAACTAAATCATCAAGGTGGCGAGAACATGTCTGCCTCTGGTATGGAGGGTGACTTAAATAACTTTGGTGAAATTTCAGAGAAAAACACATCAGCCTCAAATTGCTATATTTAAAAGAACCTGCTTCAATACCATGAAACCTAATACCTAAACCAACTAGATATTTAGTTGACGCAAGATATATTATCAAATATTTTGGTGAAAAGGACTTCAATTAAATACTACTGACAATGGAATTCAAGTGAAACTAATTATCTTTACAAAGCTTAGATGTGCATTTTTTTCTGGGTCAGTTCTTTTTCCTTCATCAAAATTCCTAATGATGGCAAACATGCGAAGATACCCATAAAGAAGATTCAGTCATTCATACTCTGCGCTGCATGTCTCATTACTTCCAACAAGGCAACCCCTCTCACTTCCTCAAGCCCATTAGATGCTCAGACACTCAGGAGATTACTTAAACATCACTGATTAAAGGTATGCAGGCTATGCTTTGCAGATAAGCCATCTTCCTGCCTGTAGAAGCAGGAGGATTTAAAGTTTATTCATTGATAGAATCAACTCCAGATCAAACAAGAATGACAAATTCTTCAGAATGTAAAGCAGTCACTTCCAGGACTACTCTTTTTCTGTTGTTTAAATGTTACTCTTTTTTTTTTTTTTTTGGCTCAGGGATATGGGATCTTAGTTCTCAGACCACGACCTGCATCCTTTGCATTGGGAGTGTGGGAGTGTGGGGTCTTAACCACTGCACCACCAGGGAAGTCCCCCAGGACTACTCTTAAGCTCTCAAATGTACTGTTAAAGGGACCGATCTCATTCAAAGAAGTCATGTGTCTTTTGGTAAATGCCATGGAGCTGACTGTGCTCTGAATCCGTTATCAGGATGAAAAAGGCAGAGATGAAGGAGAAGAAAGAGACCATCTAGTGAAAATTAGTCCCTTAGACAACTGTTTTGCCCCTTCCAGTGCTGAAACGTTGACCAGACTAATTTCCTTGGGCTTCTTGTCCACTGACCCTTCCTGTCCTGTGATGAAACAGCTGGAGGGCAACAGGCTCCGTCACTCTTGGTTATCCCTCTTTAGGACCACTAGTTGTCCATGGTATGATCAGTTTGAAGGAAATGGCTGGAGAGTAGCTGAGCTTGGCTGCCAGAAGCTGGGAAGTCTGTGCAGAAAGGACCTGGCCGGATTTGTTAGGAGCTGTATTAGGAGGGCTGATCCTGCCAGGCTGGGGAGCTGATTCTGGTATCCTGGGGGGTGGAGGTCAAGAAACAAGGGTATCATGGGAGGAGAGCTTGGATGTGTGGGTGGGGCTCCACATACTCCTCTCCTCCAGGACCAACTCAGGGGAGAAAAACACAAGAGGACTCATGGTGAAGATCAGTGAATAAATAAACTCAGCCAACTTTGAATCTCGTCATCAAGGTAGTGGTTGGGAGCCAAGAGACAAAAACCCACAAAAACAACCAAAGCAGAGACCCAAGAGGAGAAAAGTGGGGACAGGACTATGATGAATAAATAAACATGGGTGGCAGGGTCATCACAGCTCCAGCTAGGCGTGAACCAAAGCCGTGCTGCAAACACAGCGACCTTCACTGCTGCCAACAGAGCCCAAATGTGGTGGGCGAGGGTGAAGAGGGGGCTTCTGCCAGACTCTTGTTATTACCGGAACTTACCGTAGAAACTGTAGTGCACTTCCACCATGAAGATTCTACTACAAACACACACACCCCCCGCAAAAAGCCCAGAACAACAACAAAAACCTTAACAAGAGACCTCTTTATGGGATGGAAATGAAACCTACAGACTGTGCTAGCAAGTGGACATGGCCTGTGAGAGATGCTCCTCCCATGAGTCTTAAAAAAGTATTTCTTTAAAAAAAATTATTATATTATTTTTATTGTCATTTTATTTATTTTTATTTTTTGGCTGTGCCACACAGCATGTCAGATCTTAGTTCCCTGACCAAGGATTGAGCCTGTGCTCCCTGCATTGGAAGCATAGAGTCTTAACCACTGAGCCACCAGGGAAGTGCCCCTCATAAGTCTTTTAAGGAATTCAAAGTAATGGTCATGTTCAGAGATATCATTCTGCACATTTTCAAGTTTGGTTGTGAACATCACAACTTATCCACTATTGCAAAAAGGGATTAAATATATAGAAAATAAGTTTTAAGAATCACTGCAGCTTCCCTGGTGGCTCAGATGGTAGAGAATCCACCTGTAATACAGGAGACCTGGATTTGATCCCTGGGTTGGGAAGATCCCCTGGAGGAGGGCATGGCAACCCACTCCAGTATTCTGACCTGGAGAATCCCATGGACAGAGGAGTCTGATGGGTCCACAGGATTGCAAAGAGTTGGACAAGACTGAGTGAATAAGCACACAGCGGCTTTTGTGTCTTGAATCCTCTGATGAAGACACAGGAGTCTAATCAGGAAGCCCTGATCTGTTTCAGGTGATACATGAGGGAGGTAGATGAGGGTAGTATTGGGAGGGGCAGAGAGTTGTACACAGACCTCAGAATACAGGGTGGAGAATGGAAAAGAGTTGGTGATGGGTTGTGGAGGACGAGATGGAGGGAGGGGCAAGAGGGTGGATGTGCTGAAGTTGAAAGACCTGTGACTCACCCAACAGGAGTGCCTGGTAGCCAGATCTCCACTGCAGGTGTGGAGCTCGAGAGAGAGCAGGCTGGAGATGGTTCAGGGGCTGTCAGTATACAGGGGTCTCTGACTCCACATAGCTGGAGAGATTCACGCAGGGAGGTGGCCTGAAGTGGGAAGGTGAGTGCCTAAGAGAGAACTCACAAAGAAACTGACATTTAAGGGCACTGTGGTGCCGTAGAAGACTCTTGAGAGTTCCTTGGATGGCAAGGTCAAACCAGACAAAGATGTGAAAGGAAATCAACCCTGAATAGTCACTGGAAGGACTGATGCTGAAGCTGAAGGTCCAATGCTTCAGCCAGCTGACGCGAAGGGCTGACTCATTGGAAGAGACCCTGATACTGGGAAAGATTGAGGCAGGAGGAAAAGAGGGATGATAGAAGATGAGATGGTTGAATGGCATCACAAAGTCAGTGGGCATGAGTTTAAGCAAACTCCGGGAGATAGTGAAGGACAGGGGAGCCTGGTGTGCTAGGCCATGGGGTCAGAAAGAGTTGGACACGAGTTAGCTACTGAACAAGAACAACCAAAGAGAAACCTAGAAATGAAATGGAGGTGCAGAGGGTTTGGCTATTTCGAAAACTTTAGGTACTCCCGGAAAGGACCAGTTATTAAATTCTCATCCCTTTAGTATAAAGTGAAATATCCACGTTCTTTTTCCTGAGAGGAAAAGGCATGAACACAGCAATCACTAAAATGGAGAAAGACCCACGGAAGGGCTGGAGGGAGAAGTCCCAGTTGCCTGCTACTCATAATGGAACAGCGGCCAACACTTTACTCATCTGTGGCGTGCGGGCCCTGCCAATGCCTGCCAGCTCACCCCAGGGCTGTGGAGAGAAAGGGGGATACAGGAAAATCCTCCCTGTGAGCTCTGATCTTCTCAGTGTTGTGTATATTGTGTGTGTGTGTGTGTGTGTCCCCCTAGGCCTGCTGTAACAAATTACCACATCTCACTGGCTTACTTTAACACACACTTGCTCTCTTACAGTTCTGGGGGCCAGAAGTCTTCAGTTAGTCTCACTGGTTCACTATCGAGGTGTGGGCAGGAACGTGCTCCCCCCCAGAGGCTGCGGGGAGAGCCCGGTTCCCAGCCTTTCACAGTGCCCCAAGCTTCGTGCCTTGGATTCCTTGGCTCCAGGCTCAGTGCTCCACCTTCTAATCCATTAACATAGCATCTCACTCTGCGGTCACATCTCTGTGGGATCTTGCCTCTGAGTCCCTTTTGGAAGGACACTTGAAGTCACACCGGGCCCACCCCAGGGATCCAGGACAGCAGGCCTCCCCCCCATCTCAAAAGCCCTGAGTTAATCACATAGCACTGTCTCTTTTACCAAATAAGAGAACATTCAGAGGATGCAGAGCTTAGGACATGGGCATCTTCAGGACCATTATTCAGGCAAACACACCACATGCGCCCTCTGGGGTGTGGGCAGGGGACTGGCAAATCCAGCCCGATGTCCCCAGGCCCTGCCGTGTCCCATGTTTCTGTCTGAATGTGAGACCAGTGGTGCTCCGAGGGTGGTCCCAAGAACTGCAGTAATCAGTGTGGGGGAACTCGTTAAGAATGTACCATTTTGATCCCACACCAGGCCCCTAAGACAAAAGCTCTGAGGTGTTGGATGAGTCCTGCTGAAGGTTCGGATACAGGCTCTCGGTAGCTCAGGTCTGAGCAGGGTCCGGAAGGAAGAAGGAAGCCAGCTTTTCAGCAAAACCACTCTGAGCTTTAAGCAGGTAACATACTAAGATCATGACATCCGGTCCTATCATTTCATGTCAAATAGATGGGGAAAAGATGGAGACAATGATAGACTTTATTTTTGGGGCTCTAAAATCACTGCAGACGGTGACTGCAGTCTTGAAATTAAAAGATGCTTGCTTCTTGGAAGGAAAGCTGTGACAAACCTAGACAATGTATTAAAAAGCAGACACATCACTTTGCCAACAAAGGTTTGTCTAGTCAAAGCTATGGTTTTTCCAGCAGTCATGTATGAATGTAAGAGTTGGACCATAAAGGAGGCTGAGCACCGAAGAATTCATGCTTTCAAATTGTGGTGTTGGAGAAGACTCTTGAGAGTCCCTTGAACCGCAAGGAGATCAAACCANGATGAAGACACAGGAGTCTAATCAGGAAGCCCTGATCTGTTTCAGGTGATACATGAGGGAGGTAGATGAGGGTAGTATTGGGAGGGGCAGAGAGTTGTACACAGACCTCAGAATACAGGGTGGAGAATGGAAAAGAGTTGGTGATGGGTTGTGGAGGACGAGATGGAGGGAGGGGCAAGAGGGTGGATGTGCTGAAGTTGAAAGACCTGTGACTCACCCAACAGGAGTGCCTGGTAGCCAGATCTCCACTGCAGGTGTGGAGCTCGAGAGAGAGCAGGCTGGAGATGGTTCAGGGGCTGTCAGTATACAGGGGTCTCTGACTCCACATAGCTGGAGAGATTCACGCAGGGAGGTGGCCTGAAGTGGGAAGGTGAGTGCCTAAGAGAGAACTCACAAAGAAACTGACATTTAAGGGCACTGTGGTGCCGTAGAAGACTCTTGAGAGTTCCTTGGATGGCAAGGTCAAACCAGACAAAGATGTGAAAGGAAATCAACCCTGAATAGTCACTGGAAGGACTGATGCTGAAGCTGAAGGTCCAATGCTTCAGCCAGCTGACGCGAAGGGCTGACTCATTGGAAGAGACCCTGATACTGGGAAAGATTGAGGCAGGAGGAAAAGAGGGATGATAGAAGATGAGATGGTTGAATGGCATCACAAAGTCAGTGGGCATGAGTTTAAGCAAACTCCGGGAGATAGTGAAGGACAGGGGAGCCTGGTGTGCTAGGCCATGGGGTCAGAAAGAGTTGGACACGAGTTAGCTACTGAACAAGAACAACCAAAGAGAAACCTAGAAATGAAATGGAGGTGCAGAGGGTTTGGCTATTTCGAAAACTTTAGGTACTCCCGGAAAGGACCAGTTATTAAATTCTCATCCCTTTAGTATAAAGTGAAATATCCACGTTCTTTTTCCTGAGAGGAAAAGGCATGAACACAGCAATCACTAAAATGGAGAAAGACCCACGGAAGGGCTGGAGGGAGAAGTCCCAGTTGCCTGCTACTCATAATGGAACAGCGGCCAACACTTTACTCATCTGTGGCGTGCGGGCCCTGCCAATGCCTGCCAGCTCACCCCAGGGCTGTGGAGAGAAAGGGGGATACAGGAAAATCCTCCCTGTGAGCTCTGATCTTCTCAGTGTTGTGTATATTGTGTGTGTGTGTGTGTGTGTGTCCCCCTAGGCCTGCTGTAACAAATTACCACATCTCACTGGCTTACTTTAACACACACTTGCTCTCTTACAGTTCTGGGGGCCAGAAGTCTTCAGTTAGTCTCACTGGTTCACTATCGAGGTGTGGGCAGGAACGTGCTCCCCCCCAGAGGCTGCGGGGAGAGCCCGGTTCCCAGCCTTTCACAGTGCCCCAAGCTTCGTGCCTTGGATTCCTTGGCTCCAGGCTCAGTGCTCCACCTTCTAATCCATTAACATAGCATCTCACTCTGCGGTCACATCTCTGTGGGATCTTGCCTCTGAGTCCCTTTTGGAAGGACACTTGAAGTCACACCGGGCCCACCCCAGGGATCCAGGACAGCAGGCCTCCCCCCCATCTCAAAAGCCCTGAGTTAATCACATAGCACTGTCTCTTTTACCAAATAAGAGAACATTCAGAGGATGCAGAGCTTAGGACATGGGCATCTTCAGGACCATTATTCAGGCAAACACACCACATGCGCCCTCTGGGGTGTGGGCAGAGGACTGGCAAATCCAGCCCGATGTCCCCAGGCCCTGCCGTGTCCCATGTTTCTGTCTGAATGTGAGACCAGTGGTGCTCCGAGGGTGGTCCCAAGAACTGCAGTAATCAGTGTGGGGGAACTCGTTAAGAATGTACCATTTTGATCCCACACCAGGCCCCTAAGACAAAAGCTCTGAGGTGTTGGATGAGTCCTGCTGAAGGTTCGGATACAGGCTCTCGGTAGCTCAGGTCTGAGCAGGGTCCGGAAGGAAGAAGGAAGCCAGCTTTTCAGCAAAACCACTCTGAGCTTTAAGCAGGTAACATACTAAGATCATGACATCCGGTCCTATCATTTCATGTCAAATAGATGGGGAAAAGATGGAGACAATGATAGACTTTATTTTTGGGGCTCTAAAATCACTGCAGACGGTGACTGCAGTCTTGAAATTAAAAGATGCTTGCTTCTTGGAAGGAAAGCTGTGACAAACCTAGACAATGTATTAAAAAGCAGACACATCACTTTGCCAACAAAGGTTTGTCTAGTCAAAGCTATGGTTTTTCCAGCAGTCATGTATGAATGTAAGAGTTGGACCATAAAGGAGGCTGAGCACCGAAGAATTCATGCTTTCAAATTGTGGTGTTGGAGAAGACTCTTGAGAGTCCCTTGAACCGCAAGGAGATCAAACCAGTCAATCCTAAAGGAAATCAGTCCTGAATATTCATTGGAAGGACTAATGCTGAAGCTAAAGCTCCAATACTTTGGCCACCTGATGGGAGGAACCATCTCACTGGAAAAGACCCTGGTGCTGGGAAAAAATTGAGGGCTGGAGGAGAAAGANATCAGTCCTGAATATTCATTGGAAGGACTAATGCTGAAGCTAAAGCTCCAATACTTTGGCCACCTGATGGGAGGAACCATCTCACTGGAAAAGACCCTGGTGCTGGGAAAAAATTGAGGGCTGGAGGAGAAAGAGGTGGTAGAAGATGAGATGGTTGGATGGCATCACTGATTCAGTGGACATGAGTTTGAGCAAACTCTGGGAGATAGTGAAGGATAGGGAAGCCTGGCATGCTGCAGTCCATGGGGGTTCCTAACAGTTGGATACAACTGAGCAACTGAATAGCAACTACAGATCAGAACCTGAGGGGGAGGCCCTGGTAGGGCGTTAAGTTCCCAGGTGATTCTGAGGTGCACCCACTCCTAGTGCTTGGATCCTGACACGAAATTTAGCCTGGTAAGGAGGAATCAGGGCTTCTAAATCAGTGATTCTCAAACTTGAGGAGGATCAGAATCACTGGCAGGCTTGTTGGGACTCAGATTCTGGCCCCCCTCCCTCCCAGTGCTGGGCCAGCAAGTCTGGGCAGACCTGGCTATGTGCATTTCTGACAAGTTCCCAGGCAATGTCCACAATGCTGGTCAGGATCCCACCTGGAGGATCTCTGCACCAGTGTGTGACTGTAACACCGGCAGTGCACTCCAAATACACTCCCAGCCCTCGTTAAGACTACCGAGTCTAGAAGCATTAGAAATAAATTTATGAGATCCTTCCCTCTCCCCTTTTTTGGGCAATGTCACTCGAACTTAACTATCAAAATTGTGGTATCTATGACTTAAAGAAGATGAAAGAAATGGGGTGGAAATGGAGTTTAAGGGTGAAGAGAAGGGAGAAGGACATTGAAAACAGGTGGAGGACTTCCCTGGTGGTCTAGTGGCTAAGACTGCACTTCCAATGCAGGGGGGCTGGGTTTGATCCCTGGTCAGGGAAATAGATTCCACATGCTGCAGCTAAGACCCAGAGTCGCCAAATAAATAAAGTCAATAAATTTATTTTTTAATGGATGGAGTGGAGAATTCCCTGGTGGTCCAATGGCTAAGGTTCCATATTCCCAGTACAGGGGGGGGCTTGGGTTTGATTCCTGGTCAGGGAACTAGATCCCACAGGCCACAGTGAAAATCGAAGGTCCTGTGTGCCACAACTAAGATCTGGCACAGTCAAATAAATAAATAAAATATTTTAAAAACACACAAACACAGGCGGGATGGAGGAAGAAAACCCCAAATAATTCTAACTGGCTTCTCGAAGTGCCAACGCCTGACTGCAGTGTGTGAATGTGTGTGTCTGTGTGTGTGTGACAGGCCAGAACACTGAAAACAGTGAATAACCCTCCAATGTTTAGGGACAGTTCTCTGAGCATAACACATTCAAGACTCCTCCTCCACGTGGTGAGGTTTGAGTGTCTCTTCTCTTTCAATCTCTGAATGCTATTCCACTGTCTGCATGGGCCACACTCTCTCCATCCATCTTCTACTAAAGAGCATCTTGCTTGTCCACCAGGTTTGGCAGTTATGAATAAAGTTGCTATGAATGTGTGTGCACAGGTTTTGAGTTAAGTTTTGAAATCAGCAGGGTAGATACCTAGGCGTGATTGCAGGATAATGTACTGAGTTTGTCTAGCTTTGTAGAAACTCTCAGGCTGTCTCCTAATGTGGCTGCACCATTTTGCCACCAGCCCACCCGCCACCTCCCNAAAGTTGCTATGAATGTGTGTGCACAGGTTTTGAGTTAAGTTTTGAAATCAGCAGGGTAGATACCTAGGCGTGATTGCAGGATAATGTACTGAGTTTGTCTAGCTTTGTAGAAACTCTCAGGCTGTCTCCTAATGTGGCTGCACCATTTTGCCACCAGCCCACCCGCCACCTCCCAGCCATGATCAAGGATTCCTGCTGCTCCATATCCTCCCCAGAAGTTGCTATTGTCAGTGTTCTGGGCCCTGATGCTGGGAAAGATTGAGGGCAGGAGGAGAAGGCAGTGACAGAGGATGAGATTGTTGGATGGCATCACTGACTCAATGCACATGAGTTTGAGCAAACTCCAGGAGATAGTGAAGGACAGGGAAGCCTGGCATGCTACAGTTCATGGGGTCGCAAAGTTGGACACAACTTAGCAACTGAACAACAACAACAACAAAAGTGTGTACCGGTATTTCGTTCTTTTTTTTTTTTTTTTCCCAGTCCACATTGGAGCATGGCCAATTTGGAACATGGAGCAGTTTTTCCCTGGCCCTGGATTTTGTGTTAATTTTTAAAAATCTGTGTTTCATCAAGGCCAGAGGGCTCCAGTTCCTCAGCTGAACCTGTGGAGTTTGTATGTCGACGGAAGCATTGACTCGTGTAACGGGGATCTGGGGAGAGATCGGGGGAAAACAGAACACAACCATGTGGAGTAATTATCCTCCAATTAAAAATTAAAATGAAAAAATTACCCCCTCCTCAAAGTATTGATGGCTACATTCCAAAAAAAGAAAAAGAAAAGAAAGTGACCACAGTGGAGTGGAACATAGGCAGCTCTGGTCAGGCAGAAGAATGGCTTTAAATACCCCATCAAAATATGTACAGTTAAACAAATAGCTGAAGAGGTAAAAATCTATCAGCTTAGGAGGTGGTGGTTGAGAGTGGGGTTCCCAGAGTGTCCCCACTGCTCACAACTGTGTGCACGCAGGGCCAGGAAAATGGAGGCTAACCCCTCAGGTGTGTGATGGGTTCGCACCAGGCATGCTACTGTCTGCACTGGGTCTGACTCTCACGCCTGATGACTTCCCCAGGAGCCCCATGCTGCAGGCATGAGCGCTTCTATTTCAGCCCAAATCATCCTGTTTTTCCAGCATCTCTGCCTCCTTGGCTCCCTGCTGCTGCCTCACATTTAGCACAGATCTGTTTATGCAACTCTGCTTGTCTCAGAGGGGACTTCACACCCAGAAAATGCTGGAACATCAGACTCCCGCCTGGAGCCGGCGCCTTCTCCTTCCATCTTCCCTCCCTTCCTTCCTCCTCCCCTCACTCTGATCCTTGATGGAATCTTTGAAAGTCCTGGAATCACACCCAACAGCTGACGCCAAGATTGCTGATCCCGGGGGAGACCTCGCTGGACCCTCTGCTGATCTAGAAAATCTCCCTGTTCTCTGGTCTATGCCCTGTATCTAATTTTAAAAGACAGCAATACTTTTCCATTCCTAAATGATCAATTCCAGTTTTTTGAGTCCATCGACAATGATTTGGCTGATTATCAAAATACTGTGTTGTATTGTAATCGAGCTGGATGCTGTGGGACCTTCTCAGAACAGAGCCCCCCCTCTACGTCCATGCCTGAGTTTTGTCTGTAGAAAAAATTTTAGACAAAGAAAACATTTAATCAGAGAAGTGAGAAAATGCAGAAAGGAAAACAAGCAAGACAAAATCATAATATAATAGTTTAGCCATTAAACAAAGTCAAGGACCTTTAGTATATTATCAAGGACTACAGATAACATCCTGAGCCATGTCCTTTGAGCTGTTTTTCAGATACTGAAACCCCCACCAGGTGGGGGAAGTTGACTCTATTCTGCCTACCAGCATGGAGACCCCAGACCAGGTGGAACCAGAAGAGTCATGATGCTGATTCCTGATGACCTCACCAACAACCAGTCAGAGGAATGGTCACAAGCTGATCAGACACAATCCCCGCCCCCACCTCAGCTTTAAAAATCTTTCATTTTAGCACTAGCTCCCTGGATTCCCTGCTTGGCGCCTGCAATAAACACCACACTTTACTTCACCATAGTCAGCGTCAGTAGACTGGCTTTACTGCAGCTCTGAGGTGTGGAATTTATTTGAACTGAAGGTATCAGTGGTCAGCCATGATTTAGAAATACATGTTACTTCTCTCTCTCCACAGAATGAATGGGAAGTAATGAGCAAAGTTAGTGCCCAGATTTTAGCCTAAGAATGAAAGTGTTAGTTGCTCAGTCGTGTCCGACTCTTTGTAACCCTATGGACTGTGGCCTACCAGGCTCCTCTGTCCATGGAAAGAGGAACAACCCACTGGAGTGGGTTGCCATTTCCTTCTCCAGGGGATCTTCCCGACCCAGAGATCAAACCCAGGTCTACCTGGGCTGCGGGCAGATTCCTTCCCATCTGAGCCACTAGTCCAAGAATCCCTCTCCATTAAAACCTTGATTCCTTGGCAAAGCGGCTGGTTTGGGCCTGGAGCAGGGGAAACGTGAGATGAGCCTGGAAGCCTCTCAGACCAGCAGTGACTTGTAGGAGTTTCTCAGTTATCATGTGAGCCCCTCCAGGAACTGACACTGAAGCTGGCCATCTTGCCCATCTCACTCCCTCTGTTCTTTCTGCAGAATCTGCATATTGGTGTCTCTTTAATTTTGAAATTTTGTCCTAGTTGTTGAAACAAAGCCTTCCTCACATCGTCTTCTTCTCTATGATAAATAAGGATTTTGTTTGTTTCTGGCCATACTATGAGGCTTTTGGGGTCTCAGTTCCCTGACCAGGGATCCGACCTGGGCCCCCAGCAGTGAGACTGCCCCAAGTCCTAACCACTGGACCGCCAGGGAATTCTCCAATAAATAAGGCTTTTGAAAAGCCAGGCACAGTCTGCTGGAGGATCTGGGCTTAGGCTCTGAGCTTCTTTTATGTTGGCGAAGCCTGCAAAGCTTCCCTGTTAAAACCCTCTGTGGATGTCCAGACCAGAGCTGACTTGGGGCAATGTGTCTTTTTGCAGCCTGTCCTTCCTGCCCCAAGAGGTCCCTCCCTCCTTCTTCTCCTGGGAAGGAGCCAATGAGGAGAGAGGGCAGGGGGTGAGGGGAGCTCAAGGAGCAGGAATGGAAAACATACTTTTCCCAATGAATGTTGAACCTGTGATAGAAATGCTTTTGGCAGTGCAAACTGAATTGTATTCCTGACATGGGCTGGAGGCACCTTACACGTATGAAATGCACAGAATCCAAAAATGCATCCCCCAAGATTTTCCAATGTTCTCAGGAGACTACTCCCCCTTAAAATAGAGGGGGGGTCGGGGTCCTTTCCTGAGTATGGGTGCTTTGTTGTTGTCGCTCAGTCATATCTGACTCTTTGTGGCCTTGTGAATTGCAGCACGCCAGGCTTTCCTGTCCGTCATCATCTCCTGGAGCATGCTCAAACTCATGTTCATTGAGATGGTGATGCCATTCAACCATCTCATTCTCTGTTGACCCCCTTTCCTCCTGCCTTCAACCTTTCCCAGCATCAGTGTCTTTTCCATGGGTACTGTATGGGCATCAGACTTTATCTCCAGACCATAATTTTCCACGTGTATCTGCTCTGGGGTTTCTTCCTGCTCCCTTGACACATTGATCTCCATCTAATTCACATTTTATTGCCTGTCTTTGTGCTACAAGCATTGTCAGGTGCTGTAAACTGGGGCCCTTGCCGGCTCCCTGGGGTTCCAGGCAGTACTTACAGCTTTCATTTTCAGTCCGATGTGATTCAGGATCACAAACAGCTACCTCATGACCAGGAAGCTCCTTGCCAGTAGCTCCTAATTTACCGAGTTTGTACAAACAACACTGTGACTTGGAAGTGAAGTAAAGCCACCAACTTTCTCCCTGCTCTTTCTGGGTCCTCTGGGTCACTGAGCAGCTGAATCAACACTGAGGAGGGCTGTTCCTATCCCCCGAGGCCTGGCAAGGACCCCAAAGGCAGTTTCCATCCCCTGCTGCATGGAGGCCCGAGACAGCCCTGCAGAAATGGCCCCTGTAGGACTGCTCACCTTCTTCCAGCCAGCACTTCTCACATGGGCCATTCAAAGGGCGAAGATCATGCACAGTTGAGGGTCCCACTCAAAGGATGCTCTCTGAACAGCACTGCAGAAAAAGCAGCATTTCGTTCCATACAACTTTTGTGGCAGATCTGCATTTGCAAATTGTTCTTTCTGCACATTGTTGTTTAGTCACTAAGTTGTGACTGACTCTTTGTGACCTTATGGACTGCAGCTCACCAGGCTCCTCTGTCCATGGAATTCTCCAGGCGAGAATACTGCAGTGGGTTGCCTTTCCCTTCTCCAGGGGATCTTGCCAACCCAGGGATGGAACCCACATCTTCTGCATTGACAGGCGGATTCTCTACCGCTGAGCCACTGGGGAAGCCTTCTATACACAACTGGAGTAATTTAGGATGTGCCTGCAGCCCTGGCAGTTGGGGAATGGATCGTCTTGTTTTAAGAATTGTTCTTTGAGGAGTTAAGAGGATTACACTCTTACTTCCTCTCTGCTTCTGTGTGATGGTATCTCATCAAACCTCTGTTGCCCAGCTAGACTTTGATCCTCACAACCATCCCCAGAGTCTGGAGGGGTCCTCTGGGCTTTTCAGTGATGGGGGAGAGGCTCCCCCAGGGTTACAAGAGTGACCACAAGATGCCAGAAATAGTGGAGTTTTCAGTGGAGAGGTGGAACTCTAGATGATTTTTCTTCCTTTTTAAAAAAAAATGTGGACAACTTTTTAAAATTTTTATTGAGCCTGTTACAGTACTGCTTTTGTTTTGACTTTTTGGCCATGAGGCATGTGGGCTCTTAGCTCCCCGACTAAGAATTGAACCTGTACATCCTGCATTGGAAGGTGAAGTCTTAACCACAGGACCGTTGGAGAAGTACCGTGCCTTCTTTTTATTAACATATATATTGTCTAATTTTTTATTTAGTGAAAATTTTTCCAATAAGTGGTATTATTTAATGACATTATTCTCATTAGACATGGAGGAGGAACTGGCAATCCACTCCATTATTCTTGCCTGGAAAAAATCTACGGACAGAGGAGATTGGTGGGGCTACAGTCCATGGGATTGCAAAGAGTCAGACACGACTGAGAGACTGAGCATTTTCATATTAGAGGAATTTTGTTCAGTTTGCCTTGACAGAGGAGCAGCATTCAAGTCCAACAGACTGATCCCCATGGGGTCAGCAAGCCATCCCCTACAGAGGACATCAGAGGAGATGGACGTTAACCTGAGTTCTGTTAAAGAAGGGTTTAAGGCACCCAGCTAATATTTGGCCCAGGGTACAGAATGCACAATTTCACCACTTCTCTGTGGGTTTGCTTTCTAGGTTTACAGTCATTTTCTGCTGTGAAGTTATGTCTTTACAAGGAAAAATTGCATTAAGATAAAACTGAAGATTTCAATCCATCACCTTAAGTGAGCACTGCCTCTTTGTGACATCATAACTGCTCGATGGAGACCCGATTATCATGTCACCAACAGAGGATGAAGCCCGAAGGAGGAAGCTGCAAGAGCAGATGAAGCCCCAGGAAACCAGGATGGCATCTTCATACAAATGTCAAAGGTAATAAAGGAGAAGCAGGAGACGGTGACAATTTCACTTTCATGGTATATCTGTCATCCTTACCACGTGGGCTCACACTATTTTCTATGCTGCTGCTGCTGCTGCATTTCCATTGATCCCTGGGATGGGGTGATCCCCTGGAGGAAGAAATGGCAACCCACCCCAATATTCTTGCCTGGAAAATCCCATGGACAGAGGAGCCTGCAGGGCTACAGTCCATGGGGCAACAAAAAGTCAGACACGACTGAGCTACAACAAAGCCAACATATTCTCCAATCTCTCCATCCTAAATGCAATGATGGAACACACAGGGACCACATCCTCCTTTCTGGTGCAGGGAGTGATGGTGAGGATGGGAGAGGCAGCGGCAGGGACACAAGCTTGACAAAGCTGTGGACCTTTAAGGCTATTAGTCAATGTTTAAAGATAAAATGTAACCAGCAATATTTAATTAAGCTACTGTTTCCCCTAGATATAAGAGAGCTTTACATATTTCCCTGCTGAAAGGAATTTTACTAGTTTTGTTTGTTCCTTTTCCATTATGAAGCATGACATTTATTTTCATCCTGTGTAGTATTTGGGTATTATTGAAAGCACTGCATACAAGGTAAAACCTCAAATAATGACAAGGCTCAGGGTTTAGGCTGTGGGTTCCAGTTAATGAAATATGCTGGCTCACTGAAGATTAAATTCAAAGACTCTTGTTTTCACCTTTAGGGTTGAGAATATTTTTACAAGTGAAGGTTCTGGGTAGATGAGCTCTAGTTAATTGACATTTTATTATATCTGTCCCTTAGGTTAGGTCTGAGACATTGTTTTTCATTTAAAAGGTCAGATCTTAACATGGACAGGAAAGGCATGTGGAATGTGAATATTTCTTTATCGTCCAAGGAGCTGGACCAAATGACACACAAGTCTGCCAGTCACTCATTTCTGAAAGTTTAGGCTTCCTGCGAATAGCATTTTCTTTCATCAAAACTCTGTGCTGCTTCAGAAGGTAATTTCACTGTTGCCCTTCCTGTAAACCTAAATTAGCCTAGCCTAGTAGGAATGGCAAGTGGCCAAAAGGAGATACCCCACGTCCAAGGTGAGTAGCGATGGCCATGAGGAGATACTCCACATCCAAGGTAAGGAGCAGCAGCTGCACTTATCTAGAACAGCTGTAAAGAGATGCCGCACTTCCAAGGTAAGAGAAACCCCAGTAAGACAGTATGCACTGGGAGAGGGCATCAAAGGGCAGACAGACTGAAACCACAATCACAGAAAACTAACCAATCTAATCGCATGAATTACAGCCTTGTCTAAGTCAGTGAAACTAAGCCTGCCGTGTGGAGCCACCCAAGACAGACGGGTCATGGTGGAGAGGTCTGACAGAATGTGGTCCACTGGAGAAGGGAATGGCAAACCACTTTAGTATTCTTGCCTTGAGAACTCCATGAACAGTATGAAAAGTCAAAAAGATAGGACACTGAAAGATGAACTCCCCAGGTCGGTAGGTGCCCAATATGCTACTGGAGATACGTGGAGAAATACCTCCAGAAAGAATGAAGAGATGGAACCAAAGTAAAAACACCACCCAGTTGTGGATGTGACTGGTGACAGAAGCAAGGTCCTAATCCTAACCCTAACCATAACCCTCTGGAATGTTAGGTTCATGAATCAAGGCAAACTGGAAGTGGTCAAACAGGAGATGGCAAGAGTGAACATCTACATTTTAGGGATCCCAGAACTAAAATGGACTGGAATGGGTGAATTTAACTCAGATGACCATTATGTCTACTACTGTGAGCAAGAATCCCTCAGAAGAAATGGAGTAGCCATCATAGTCAGAAAAAGAGTCCAAAATGCAGTACTTGGATGCAATCTCAAAAACGACAGCATGAATTCTGTTCGTTTCCAAGGCAAGCTATTCAATATCACGGTTATCCATGTCTATGCCCTGACCAGTAACACTGAAAAAGCTGAAGTTGAATGGCTCTTTGAAGACCTACAAGACCTTTTAGAACTAACACCCAAAAAAGATGTCCTTTTCATTATAGGGGACTAGAATGCAAAAATAGAAGGTCAAGAAACACCTGGAGTAACAGGCAAATTTGGCCTTGGAATACGGAATGAAGCAGGGCAAAGGCTAATAGTTTTGACAAGAGAANAATACTTTGGCCACCTGATGTGAAGAGCTGACTTATTTGAAAAGACCCTGATGCTGGGAAAGATTGAAGTTTGGAGGAGAAGGGCACAACAGAGGGTGAGATGGTTGGATGGCATCATTGACTCAATGGACGTGAGTTTGGATAAACTCTGGGAGTTAGTGATGAACAGGGAGGCCTGATGTACCGTGGGCCATGGGTTCACAAAGAGTCAGACATGACTGAGCTACTGAAGTGAACTGAACTGAGGTTCATGACATGGAAATAAACAACTCTAAATCTCAGGGGCTTCGAACTTCAGCGCTCATTTCTGGTTCATTCAGTCTTTTACTGTCCAAAGGCAGGTGTTGTCGAAGTGAGGTTGAGGGATCAAGACTTTATCAGACTTGCAACCCTGGTATCTTCATACAGGGCACTTCCAGCCCCTCCCTGGGCGGCAAGAGATTGAAGAACAGATGAGCTTTCCACTGCCCATCACTTCTGGGTATGAATCCATGGCCAGATCTAGACATGGGGCCCTATCCGACTATAAGATGCTGAGAGGTATACTTTTCTGTGCTATCATCAGATAGGGTATGGAGGCAGACTTGGGTACCATCTCTTCTGTATTAGCCGCTTTAGACGTTGTAAGAAGAAATTGTCTTTTGCTGAGAAAATCTGAGACCTTGACATTTTATATATATGTTCAGTGCTCGGTTGCCCAGTTGTGTCCGACTCTTCACTACCTGGACTGCCACCTATGAGGCTCCTCTGTGCATGGGATTTCCCAGACAAGAATACTGGCGTGGGTTGCCATTCCCCTCTCCAGGGGATCTTCCCAACACAGGGTGCAAACCCATGTCTCTTGCATCTCCTGCATTGGCAGGAAGATTCTTTACCCCTAGCATCAGCTTGGAAGTCCATATTATATATATAATTATATACATATTATGTAAATAACATAATACATAGTATATATAATATGAAATATATATTCCAAGGTGTTCTTGAAAAAAGAGGGGGGTTCCACTGCCAAAGAGGCTGAAGAATACTGAATTGTGCCTTTCACACTTGGTTATTCACAAAACACGTGTAAGGTCGTGTAAGGACCACGACCAAGAGCCTTTAGAAAGAGTTCCAGCTATGGGAGCTCGAAGATGTCCATAGGTCCTCCAGGGAAGAACATCTGTAAAGCCACACAAAAGTGTCTGAAATATCCATTTCAGGGTACCAGAAACCAAAGGCAGACAAGTTTAGATGTATTCTTGAAAATAGTGCTAGAGTTTTGAGAAAGGGTCTGTGGTTTTTTCACCCAGGTGTGGGCTGCTCTCTGACTCTCAAAGACAGCCGCTCTGTCGTCAGGATTTACAATCTCTGGGTGGGGCTGGGGGGACTCCTGTGACTACTGGTAGGAATGTACACACTTTGTGGACTGGGGGACACCTGTGACTGCTAGTGGGAAGCAGAGGGCTTGGCAGATGAATGAGGAGGGTAGAGACTGTCCTTGACCAGACTCCAGACAGCTTCCTCCAACTCTTCTCCTATGGGGCCTCATCCTCAGGCTTGCAGAGCCCAGTTTTAGCAAGAAGCCTTCCAGGTCAGGTTGGCACAGAGCCCCCACCTCCCTTATCTGATCACCCCCAGCATCTGATCAAACTCCTCATTCCATACCATGTCTGTGGTGATAGCTGATCACTCTGGTTTGTCTTCAGCAAGAAATCTGTTAAGTCAGTTTAGCAAAAATTTCCCCCACCCTGGTCTCTCTCAGTAATTTTCTAGCCACTGAGCCCCATAACCTGCCCCTTTCTCATAAAGCCCTGCCTGTCCTTGCTGCTTTTGGAATCGAGCCCAGTTCTATATTGAGGGCTCCCCCCACCCTCACCATTGCAACAGCTCCTGAATAAAATCTGTTTTTACCACTTTGACTCCTGTCCAACTCTGGTTTCTTTAGCAAAGGAAAGCCTGCAGCTTTAATAGCCTGAGATCAGAGACCTCAGTTAGGACAAGCAGCAGACCTGTGAGAAATTTAACAAGGAAATTCCAGAAATGAGAGAGCTATAGAAGGGCTGAGGTGAGCCTCTACACACCCCTGAGTGACTGGAAAACTGTTCTGTGCAGAGAAGACTCCAGTGAGCCTGGGGAAAAGTGAAACATGAGATGAAGCTGTAACTCGTAATGCATTCTCCAGCCCACACACCGGTCCTTCAGAGAGGACTTGAGGCTCACAGACACGAGGCCTGACGTGTCAGGGACGCAGAGCTGTGTAGGTAGACACAGGAGCTGTGCTTAGGAAAGGCAGAGCAAAAAAAAAAAAAAAACCAAACCTTAGTAGAGACATCAACTAAGTATCACAGAGGAGGCAATTCCAGGGTTTCAGTCCAGATGAGGAGGAAGAAGAATCACAATCTGAAGAAAAGTAGAACAGGATATAGAATTGTCATGACGCATTGCCTAAAATGTCCAGCTTCAGTGTAAAACTTTAAGAGATTGAAAAGAAAATAGGAAAGTATGACTCATACTCAGGGGGGGAAAAAGGCAATATAAGCTGTCTCTGAACGAGCCCAGATTTGAGGTTTGGCAGACAGACTTCAAAGCCCCTTTTATAAATATGTTCAAAGAATTAAAGGAAAATATAACAATGAATCAAAGAATCTCAATACTGAAGTAGAAAATACTAAAACATTAAAACTTAATCCTAAAGCTGAAAATAGTTTTAAAATGAAAGAAATCATCAGATGGGCCTAGCAGTAGATTTCAGACAGCCGAAAGATGAATCAGTGAATTCAAAGATTGCTTAATAGAAACTATCCAATATAAAGAATAGAATAAAAGAGGTTGAAAAAAAAATGAACAGAGTTTTAGCAATCTGTAAGGCAAAATCAAATATACTAGGAGAGAAGAGAGAGAAAAAATAATTGCTGAAAACTTCAGAAATTACTTAGAAACAGCCTGTAGATTTAAGCTGCTCAATAACCCTCAAATAGGAAAAACAAAGAAATCCCCAACTAGATCTTCAGACTTACCACTCTAGGCAAAGGAAAAAGAGAACATTTGAAAGCAGAAAAAGAAGACAACATATAATGAACCATTGTTAAGATTAACATCTGTATTTTCAGACAATGCAAGCCAAAGACCTTGGAATTGCATATCTAAAATGCAAAGGTCAGCTGAGGACCAAGAATTCTATGTGCAATGAAATTCTTCACAAATAAAGATGAAATTAAGATATTCTCAAATAAACAAAAGCTGAGCCCCAATCTACAGGATATTTTTAAACAGTCCTTCAGGATGAAAGGAGATTGATACATAGGAATGCATAGAGAATACCAGAAATGGTAAATATGTGGGCAAGTATAGGAGTGCATAAAGCAGTAATCGTAACATTGATCTTGTAAAGCCTTATCAGATATGACACCAAAAAAAAAAAGCATGATAAAAAATAAATAAATTGGACTTTCTCAAATTCTAAAACTTGTATGCTTCAATGAACACCCTGAAAAAAATTGAAAAGACAGAAATAGAATAATAGAAAATATGAAAGAAGAAATAGAAAAACCGTAACTTTAAAAATGGCCAAAAAATCATGATAAGAATTTCTCTGAAGAATTTATTGCTGTTGTTTACTTGCTAGGTTGTGTCCAACTCTTTGTGACCCCATGGATTGCAACACACCAGGCTTCCCTGTCCTTCACTATCTCCCTGAGTTAGCTCAGACTCATATCCACTGAGTCGGTGATGCCATCCAACAATCTCATCCTGTCGCCCCCTTCTTCTCCTGCCTTCAATCTTTCTGAGCATCAGGGTCTTTTCTAGAAATGGCCAATAAGCTCAAGAAAAGATGCTCAACACCATTTGCCATCAGAGAAACTCAGCTCAAAATCACACCAAGATACCACTTCACACTTGATGCTACTGCTAAGTCACTTCAGTTGTGTCCGACTCTGTGCGACCCCATAGATGGCAGCCCACCAAGCTCCCCCATCCCTGGGATTCTCCAGGCAATAAAACTGGAGTGGGTTCCCATTTCCTTCTCCAGTGCATGAAAGGGAAAAGTGAAAGTGAAGTCGCTCAGTCGTGTCCAACCCTCAGTGATCTCATGGACTGCAGCCTTCCAGGTTCCTCCGTCCATGGGATTTTCCAGGCAAGAGTACTGGAGTGGGGTGCCATTGCCTTCTCCCCACACTTGTTAGAATGGCATAATTAAAAAGACAGTTATAACAAGCGCTGACAAGGACGTCAGAGATGGGAACCCTCATACACTGTTGACGAGAATGTAAAATGGTGCAGCCATGGTGGAAAATAGTCTGGTAGTTCGGCAGAAGTTTGAACATAGGATTACCACATGACCCAGCAATTCTACTACTCAAATTGTTCCCACCTCAGATCGACCCTAAAGGAATGAAAACATATGTCCTCACAAAAATGTATACATAAGTACTCATAGCAGAATCATAACAGTGAAGATGACTCAAACTGATGAATCATTAAGTACAACATATTGCATCTACAAAGTAGAATATTATTTAGCAATAAAAAGAATATTATTTAACAATAAAAAGCACTACAGCATGGGTGAAATTTGCAAACACACTCAGTGAAAGAAACTAGTTACAGAAGACCACATGTGGTATTATTTCCTGGGTATAAAATGTCCACAGTAGGCAAATCCAAAGAGAGAAAGCGTGCAGTGATTGCCTGGGCTGGGGAAGGGGGAACTGGGCTGGAATAGGGAATGATTCTCAGTGGGGCTGCATTTGGGGGTGGGGGGTAAAGAAGACATTGGGGGGCTTCCCAAGTGGCTCAGTGGTGAAGAGTCTGCCTGCCAATGCAGGAGATACAGGAGACATGGGTTTAATCCCTGGATCAAGAAGGTCTCGTGGAGAAGGAATTGGCAACCAGTATTCTTACCTGGAGAAATCCCATAGACTGAAGAGCCTGGCGGGCTACAGTCCATGGGGTCACAAAGAGTCAGACACAACTGAGCACACACGCAGGAAGACATTCTAAAATTGATTGTGATGATTGTCACACAACTCTAAATGCACTGAAAATTATTGCATTGTTAAAAAGAAAAGCCAAGTTGAGTGCATAGATGTGGTGTACATTTCAGACTCTAGTTGGTGGTGTAGGGTCTAAATATTGAGCTCCAGATGTCCACACAGTGCACTAGGAGATGAGGACAGATAGACAGGCTTGTCCTTCACAGAGCCCAAAGCCGGGCTTAGCGCACGACAGGCAGGTAGTCAAACTGACTGTGGACAAGTTTCTTAATAGAGCATTTAAAACAGAACAAATCCCATGCTTTCCTTGTGCTTCATTCTATCTCTTGTCTGTTCACTGACTGATGAAGACATTTCAGAATCTTTCTGCCCTCCAAAGTTAACTGTATGGACTACATGAAGCCAAGGTTTCCAGGTGCTGGAAACCACATACCACAGGGAACCTGTAATGAGCAAGACCTATGTGTCCAGGTGTGGAGGATTTATATCAATTCCCCAGGGAGTATATTGGCTTGGATATACTGGGTTGCTTTATGCATTTTCCAGATTGCATTGACCATAAATTACCATTGGCTTGGAGCGGTTCCCATTCTCCTCAGCAGGCTGCTGATCTAGATCGTAAATGCGCCAGCCTGACCTGAACTCATCGGCCACTGAAAACACAGCTGCTCACAAATGCACCAACAGGCTGTGGCCACAGCAGGGGCCAAACCATGGGTCTCATCTCCATCAATTGCTCTTTCCATGTCAGCTTGGAAGATGGTTCCCTCTGATGTGTTCCCTGTTTACCTGACCGCTACCTGCTTTTTGCATCTAGGAGCCTTGACTAGGTCCTCAACAAAACTTCCTCAACACTCATACCTTCCTCTTATACAACTGCAAGATTCTTTAGGAAGAGATGCCTCCCTTTAGTGCTTCCCAGGTAGCTCAAATGGTGAAAAAAAAAAAAAAAAACCCTGCCTGCCAATGCAGGAGACGCAGTTTCGGTCCCTGGAAAGATCCCCTGAAAAAGGAAATGGCAATCCATTCCAGTATTCTTGCCAGGACAATCCCATGGACAGAGGAGCCTGGTGGGCTAGTCTGTCAGGTTGCAGAGAGTCGGAGCTGACTGCAGGTCCTTCGTTATATGTTTCTGTACTGAGACTCACACAGCACTTTCCATACAACGAGCACAGGCAATGTAACTCTTGGTATAGCTACCACCAAGACACTAGTTGGGACTTTAAAAAAAACAAAATGGACTTTTCCTGCCAACTATATCTGGTATGGGGCTTCCCCGAAGGCTTAGTGGTAAAGAATCTGCCTGCCAACGCAGGAGACTCGAGTTACGTCCGTTGGTCAGGAAGATTCCCTGAAGAAGGAAATGGCAACCCACTCCAGTATTCTTGCCTAGAGAATCCCATGGACAGTGGAGATTGGCAGGTGAAAAGTCCATGAGGTCGCAAAGAGTCAGACATGACTTAGCAACTAAGTATACACCTTGCTGGTAAAAGTAGATTGTAATAACCAAAAGAACTGTGGGGGGGGGATTAAAAAAAAAAGATTTTGTAAAACAAAAACAGAAACCTTCTGGAATGTGTCCAGGATGAATAGAAGTGATCCTTACCTTTGGAGAGAAGTGGACATGTGCCACATTTTCTTGAAATTTCACCCCTAGAAATTCATCTTTTAGTTGAACACTTCCTACTGTGAAAATGTAAATTCACGCAAGATAGAAAGTACGCTGAAGTCACATGGTTTTTACTAAAGTAGTGTGGATTAGTTGACTGGTTTCTCCTGTGACAGCTCACAACTCCTGAGAATTCGTTTTTGAAGGAGACACAAAGACATGGCCTGCAAGTTTATTGTGGAAGTGGGTGAGCTGACCCAGCTGTGCAGCGATAGTATAGGTGTGGAGTCCGCAGGTGGGCTGGGGTGCTGGCAACCCGCCGGAGGAAATAAGGGAAACAAGTGTCCCTCAGGAGAGGGGGCAAAGCGAGAAAAGCGGGGAGCGGGTGCTGAAAGGAAGGAGGAGGCACCCATCCCACAGCACGTGCGGAGAGGCCCGGGGCTGCTGGAACACGCAGCCTTTGGGAAACACTCCAATGTGTACCTGGCTGGCATGGCAGCCAAGGCTACTGCCCAGTGTCTGATCCCTGCTCACGTGGCCCTGTCCTGCTGAGAGGTTCCTTCTTCAAGCTGTTAGAGTTTCCTTGAAGTCGGCTGAGGTGTCCTCCATGTCTCCAACCCTTTCTCCCCGCCCGTCCCTATCTACATGACAGAACTTCACTTCTCCCCCACACCCACAGCAGCCCGCTCTCAGGACCCCGCCTTCACTGCCTCGTGCCTCTCCAGCAACCTGGCCCCTAATTAGACCACGAGGGCCTGGTGACAAAACACTCATCTGCACAGACTCTGTGGCCGGCAGAGAGGAGGCCCTCAAAGAATAATAACAAAAGCAAATGAATAATTTACAGTACTATGTTTACAAAAATACAGCCATGAATCAGTATTTCTCTGAGTAAATAAACCACTGAACTTGAGAAAATTATTCTCTCTCAAGGGCTTTGCTGCAGATGGGTTCCTCTCAAGGGTAGAGAGTGATTTATGAAAGCAGGGGATTTCCACCAGGGGTAGGACCCCACTCTGTCTGCAGGAATGCTCCACCAGGCCAAGAGGAAGAAATGGGGATGTACATGTTGCCCGGGTGACGGATAAAGCAACTGGGAGAAAGGACACTGAAACGTACTCAGCACGCACAACCTGACCATGAGGGCCCTGGAGTTATTCACAGAAGAGGCAGAGCCTGGGCAGGTGCTCAGCACCCACCAGGCCCCACCTGTGACCAGCATCCTCTGGTGATAGGGGCATAGCAGGGTGGGATGCAGAGAGCCAGCGGGAGGGGTGATGGAGGGCACACAGAAATTGCACTTTCTGCTGTAAAGGGCCTTGGAAATGAGATATTCCTGCCCCTCCTCCCCCAGCCTCCCTGCCACCCTATTCTCCTAGAGAGTTCAGAGTCCCTACACACAGACATTCTCAATTTCCAAAGCATTCAAGCAAGACAAAATAGATCTTTCCCATCTGTAGTTTCATGGACGAATGATTCACGAAGCTGAAGGGCTCTTTGCCCAGCCCTTTGAAGAGGTTCCTTCTGTTTTTTGCCGTACAACTGAAAAGAAGGGCAGATCCACAGCTCTGCCGTGTACCTCGTGGGTCAGATGATGCTCGGCATTTCGGTCCTCTGGGCCCTTTCCATGTGAAATGGTTATTGGCTAATAGAGACAGATGAACTGTGGGCTTGGGGCTTGGTCTGGAAGCACTGTAATCAGAAAGAACAGGGCACCGAGTCTGAATTCCTCCTGTGTCTTCCTTGTGAGGCAGAGTTCATCTAGCTGGGAGCCATGGACCCGTGAGAAGGCCAAACCTCTCCTGAAACCAGGCTCCCCTGGGCTCATGGGGGGCCCTGTCTCTTAGACTAGCCTTTTCTGTAGGGGTTCCCTGCCCTGTCCAGTCTGGGAAAATCAAACCACACACTAGCAGACTATGGCACATAGAGTGAAGGATTTCCAAATCTCCAAGGATAACACCCTATCAGGGATCACTTTTTTGTAGTTATTTTTAAGCTTGATAACCTCTTAAATAAAAAAAAAAAAAGGATGAAATGATATAAAAGCAAATAAATAAATAGGTACACAAACTGGAAAAAGTCATTTTGCATAAGGATTCCAATCCTGTATAATTTTTGTTTGTTCAGTCACTCAGTTGTGTCTGACTTTGTGACCACATGGACTACAGCATGCCAGGCTTCCCTGTCCTTTACCATCTGGAGTTTGCCCACATTCCTGTCCATTCAGTCAGTGATAATATCTAACTATCTCATCCTCTGCCACTCTGATCTCCAATGCACAAACCAGTTTACTAGAAGTCTAAATTAGCTAGCATTTTTAATATCCCAATATGTATATATAATCATGTGTCATTAATTTTGGTCTGTCTACATCTTTATCTAAAATGTGACAATGGCTGAATTTCTATAGCCCTCCATTTTAGAAACCTGGGATTCACTGATAAATTTACTATAAGCATCTTTTTCTTTCAACTAACCCATTTAAAAATAGCTTATTCACATATTTTAAAATAGCATATACATGTTTTTTTTTTTTTTTACAAAATAAAAAGCTTATATGTATCCCACTAAGGGAAGTTTGATGGAGACAGCCACGTTTAGAAGGTGTGCAACACTGCAATGCAGTGCTCACACTGAACAGACAGAGTGAGTACAGACTTCAGATTTCAGAAAACTCTCCCCACTTCAGACACCAGCCACAAGTTCCAGGACTCCCAGGGCCCCACCCTTCTGACCAACAGGCTACAAAGACTCGCAGCCCTCTCAGGTTCAATAACTCCTTGGCACAACTCACAAAATTTGGGAAAACACGATATCCACGATAATGATGCCTGATCATTATAAAGAGCATAAATCAGGACCAGCCATGGGGTAGTCCATGGAGTTGCAAAGAGCCGGACACAACTTAGCAACTGAACAATAATAAAAATAACCCTCCTGGCACACTGATGAATGGGCACCAATCAGGAAGCTGAATGGAGCTGGGTCCAGAGTACTTATTCTGATTTCATTACGTAGGCATGATTGATTAAATGGTTGATCCCAATCAGCTCCCTTGTCTGAACTGTGATTTCCACTTGAGGAATATTCCATGGGGGACAAGCCAGATACCTCACTGGGCCATATGAAAGATAAGAACACTTACTTTTATCTCATTTTTTCATTTTGGTTTGGTAGTTTTTTTATGGTGTGCAGAAGATATCTTTGTAGAGTATATTCACATACGTATAATGGAGCAATACACTCAGACACTTTAAATGATAAAACTGTGTTCTCTATCAGATGAAGAGCACTATTTTAGAGCTGGAGAAAGTAAGATCTCTCCAGGGTAAATTCGTACATTTGGTTCCTTCTAATGAACTCTGATGGATTCCTCTCTGAACAGATGTACTCCAAAACATGTTTGTTTTGTTTTAACAAGGTCCTAAGATCTTGAGAATAACATCACGCTTAGCACTCATAGCTTAGTGTTTAATGTTCATTCCATACATTTGGAAAAAGTTCTGTTTTCCCCACTCTGCTGTAGCAGTTTCCATGCTGGCGGATGCAGTCATACCATGTAATCTTTCCAGGAGGGAGGATCAAGACTGCTGATCAGGCTAGTCAGCACCTCGCTTTCTTCTCCTCTTGTTTTGGGGGCAGTGGTCAGTGTCTACACCCTGGGCACCCCAAGGAGATCCCAGAGTTGTTCTCAGGAAGCCGACAGGTGGTGCTGTGGTCCCGTGCTCTGGATGGGGCCTGGGCTGCAGTCAGAGCTTGTTCCCACAAGGAGGACAGAGGACACTGGTCACCCCTCTACCTGTGCACATCAGGAAAGGATGCTCTGCTTCACCCACGGCGGAAATAACAGCAGTTCTCAAAGACAGCCTCCAAAGCCAGTGGAGATCAAGAAAACACTTTCATTTCCCCTTCAATGATCGACAGTAGCTTTCTTTTTGACTGGAATGCAGGGTTGGAAGTTACCAAAATTCCTAAGCCTGCAGGGCACAGCTGGCCATGGGGAAGGCCCCAGCTGGTAACTGGTGATGGTTACTTGGAGCTGTGCCTTCCATGATGACCTGGTAAATAGTCCAAGGGACACTGGCTGTCCAGACGGCCCTGAGGTCCATCTCATTGGCAGCCCTCCCATCCCAGCCCCTCCCACCCCAGAGACACCACTAGACTCTCTCCTTNTAAGGGATTTTTATTGAAAATATTTAAGATTAATATTACTAGTCAATACTAGAATACAGTCAGTAGTAAAGATAAACAATCCAAAGGAACATGCAGACAAAAGTTGTGAGCAGATATTTCCCAAAGAATATAAACAAAAGATAAATAATGATATGAAGAAGTTATGAATATTAGGGAAAGTCAGTCAAAATTGCAAAATACCATTTTACACCTATTAGACTAGCAAAAATTTAGATTGAAAATAATAAATATTAAAAGAATATGATGAAACTTGGACTTTCCCATAGTACTGGTGTAAATGTAAAATAATACAGATATTTTAGAAAACTCAATTTCTTATGAAGTTAATTATGTGCCTTTTCTGTAGCCTGGTCATTCTACTTCTATAATAATGAAAATATAAGTCCATAAAACAAGTCCATAAAACATTAACTAGAATGTTTAGGGCAGCTTTATTTGTAACGTTAGGCAGGAAGTTAGCCATGAGCAACAAGAGGCAGCCCCTTTGGCTGAACATCCAATAGCTGCCTAATCTCACCAAGCTTTTTACCAACCCTGCCCCAAACACTCCCCCATCAGTACTCCAAAATGGTCAAGGGGCCAGAAAAATCCCCTACTGAGAATTTAAATCAGACCCTAGTAGGAATCAATGCAATATGTATGTGTGTTTATATATAAATATCCAAACCATATTTAAAGATTCTAAAGATATACACTGATGACAAAAATTGAAATAACAGTTTATTTCCAAGACAGTCAACAAATATATACTCTCCTAAAATAATATTTTGCCTATTTTCTGCTTTCACTCAGCTATAAAGTTGCTCACAATAAGCATTAATGTTAAGGAGCTGGGAGGGAAGAAAATCTAGAGTATGTAGTAGAGGTAGAAGAGGTAGAATATTTATATATATTATATAAATATATATGTTTATATATATTTATATAATATTTATATATATGAAGGTAAGGAGCTGGGAGGGAAGAAAATCTAGAGTATGTAGTAAGGTAGAAGAGGTAGAATATTTATATATATTATATAAATATATATGTTTATATATATTTATATAATATTTATATATATGAAGGTAAGGAGCTGGGAGGGAAGAAAATCTAGAGTATGTAGTAAGGTAGAAGAGGTAGAATATTTATATATATTATATAAATATATATGTTTATATATATTTATATAATATTTATATATATGAAGGTAAGGAGCTGGGAGGGAAGAAAATCTAGAGTATGTAGTAAGGTAGAAGAGGTAGAATATTTATATATATTATATAAATATATATGTTTATATATATTTATATAATATTTATATATATGAAGGTAAGGAGCTGGGAGGGAAGAAAATCTAGAGTATGTAGTAAGGTAGAAGAGGTAGAATATTTATATATATTATATAAATATATATGTTTATATATATTTATATAATATTTATATATATGAAGGTAAGGAGCTGGGAGGGAAGAAAATCTAGAGTATGTAGTAAGGTAGAAGAGGTAGAATATTTATATATATTATATAAATATATATGTTTATATATATTTATATAATATTTATATATATGAAGGTAAGGAGCTGGGAGGGAAGAAAATCTAGAGTATGTAGTAAGGTAGAAGAGGTAGAATATTTATATATATTATATAAATATATATATTTATATATATTTATATAATATTTATATATATGAAGGTAAGAAACTGTTTTATGTGTAAATGAACTGATAATCAAACAGATTAGATTAACTATTTCTATTAGCTTATTGTTGAACAGAATTGAAGTCAACAAAAATAGGCTGCAAGTATTTCTACAGGATAAATGAACATATTTCTTGCTTCATGTGACATTTCCTATTGATTTCACATAATGTGGAATGATATCACAACCAAAATAATAATAGACTGTATCAATACCTGGAAGCAGTACAAATTGAGTACAAGCAACATGAAAAGATAGAGTCACTAGCTTACTTAGTCAATAAAGATCACAGCTTTCCAGATCATGCTTGAATTGCTGTTATTAATCACACTCTCCACTTATGGCAGACAATATTGTGCAGCTGATGACTGATAATCATCTTGGACGTAATGTCAGGTCTTCCATGAACCGGGAAAACTTGGGTCATGTAGTTGAGATATCACAGATTGTCAGAATCCACAATCCAATACCTGCTCAAATAAGCTACTTTTTTATTGTTATTATTGAATGTATTGGAAGAAAACAACTGAAGAACAATTCTTTAGATTTTCTAGATCATTTTTGAAATTCAGGTGAATTTGTGACATGTTGATCATGAACATAAAAGTCATTGGAAGCAATTGTTTTATAATAAAAATTGAGTGCACATAATGTGGTTAAAGCACAAACATCTGCCACTCACACAGACATCATTCTGTAAACCCATCTAACTAACTCTATTTTCCTTTCTGATTCTATCAGAATAGCTTGCGGCATCAGAGAGGTTTGAGTGACAGGCGTCCACCCTAGTGCAGGGTGATGCATACTTTTGTTTATGAGAATCATGCCTCCTTGAAAAATGTAAATTTTTAAATTGGTTTTTATTGAAAAAATGTATATAAGGAAGCAATGTTGTTGTCTGCACTGCTTAAAAAGTCAAAGTTATTATAGTCTCAGGCTTTCATAAAAATTTTACTAACTTGTTAAATTGACTTTTTGGTTTTGTAATGAAAAAGAACATGAATTATTTAATAGCTCCAGACAGGTTTTCTTTTAAAATATATATATTAAAACCATGCAATACAATGAAAAAGACAATGTACAAGGAAAAAATAACACTCATTACCTTTATAACAGGTTAACACCTTCACCTCTACTTTCACAAAATGGCCAAAATCAATTTTAAGTTTTAAAATTATGTTGGCATCAGGCTTATTATATGTCATATACAACTGTAGTAAATATCTGTTATGCAGTCTTTATTTGAGAATGTTAACATGTTAGATTTGAGAGGGACTTTTGAGGACACTCTGGTGGCTTGAATAGCAAAGAATCGTCTTGCAATGTGGGAGACCCAGGTTTGATCCCNCAGGAATATACCTACCTAAAGAAACTAAAGACCTATACATCGAAAACTATAAAACACTGATAAAAGAAATCAAAGAGGACACTAATAGATGGAGAAATATACCCTGTTCATGGATTGGAAGACTCAATATAGTGAAAATGAGTATACTACCCAAAGCAATCTACAGATTCAATGCAATCCCTATCAAGCTACCTGTGGTATTTTTCACAGAACTGGAACAAATAATTTCAAGATTTGTATGGAAATACAAAAAACCTCGAATAGCCAAAGCAACCTTGAGAAAGAAGAATGGAACTGGAGGAATCAGTGACTTCCTTTTAAAGTGACTGTCCTCAGAATAGTGTTTTGTTTTGGTTTTGAGTTGCCAGAGAAATGTGAGGCAGCTGTCAGGATTGCGTGGTAATAAAACTTAGAAGAAATGGGGAGCTCAGAATACATTACTCCCTGCACAGAGAGCAGCTGCAAAGGCAGAGACTTGCCTTTTTTTCCTCTTTTTTTCATCTTTTGCCCCTTTTCCCTCTTTTTTGATTCCTTATTTCTGTTTCATGTCTTCCCCGAAGCCCCATGCCTCCAGCCTGCAGCATCTGTGGTGTCCCCATTAGGGTCTGCTGCATAGATAAAGGAAATTGGGCAGCTGTTGGTGAGAAAGTCATTGTGTGACTTTGCCTTGTAATCCAGTCAGGTCTTCCCAGCTTGTCTCTCCGAACTTACCCTTGGCAGGAAGGTCTGGACTGGAAAGGACACTTCTCCCTTCTGATCTCCTTGCAGCCAGCACTTTACGATCTCCCTTCCCCACAGCTCTCTCCATGTTCCCTAAATATTCAGCTTTGAACTTGGCAGAAATGAGGCAGCAAAGCCTCCAATCTTTGAAGGTGTGGTTTCCAGTCAGACTTTCTGGGAGTGAGATCAAAGGTGCCAAAGCAGGAGGCAAGGCGAGAAAGTGCAGAAACGCAGAGGTGCAGGGCAAGTCTGTAGTGGTCCTAGGCTGGTGCTCACAACTTCGCTGAAACCCCAAGTAGGTCCCTGGAGCCCTACTTGGTGCTGGAGATGCTGGGTCAGTTTACTTGTTCTCAATGTCTTGAAGACACATCTTGAGAAGAACCAATGTGTAGACATTCTGGTGATGGTTTTAGAGATAATCCGCCAGAACACTGTGGCTGAGAACATTCAACACAAACTAACACTGGAAAACTGAGAGATATTGCACTTTTTGAGGGGATTGTTGTTCAGTTGCTAAGTTTGTCCAACTTTTTGCAACTCCTGTGAACTGCAGCATGCCAGGCTTCCCTATCCTTCACTGTCTTCCAGAGTTTGCTCAAACTCATGTCCATTGAGTCACTGATGCCATCCAACCGTCTCATTCTCTTTCTGCCCTCAATCTTTCCCAGCATCAGGATATTTTCCAATGAGTTAACTCTTCACATCAGGTGGCCAAAGTATTAGATCTTCAGCATCAGCCCTTCCTGTGACTATCTAGGGTTAATTTCCTTTAGGATTGACTGGGGTGATCTCCTTGCTGTCCATGGGACTCTCAAGAGTCTTCTCTAGCACCACAGTTTGAAAGCGTCAGTTATTTGGCTCTCAGCCTTCTTTATGGTCCAACTCTCACATCCATACATGACTACTGGAAAAAAGGACAGCTTGACGACACAGACCCTTGCCAGCAAAGTGATGTCTCTGCTTTTTAATATGCTGTCTAGGTTTGTCATAACTTTCCTTTTTTCCTTTTTGGGGAGATAATGACACCAAATGAGATATGACACGGGCTAGACCTTCCTAAGATCCCAAACCACTTCCGCGTGTCTTGTTAATACCAGCAGACTCCCTGAGGTTGTCGTCATCAAAGGCAGCTGAGTCAGGAGAGGACATAAGAGTTCTGAGAACACTTCACCTTTTTCCTCTTGAAGTTATGCATCAAGGTGGATCAGTCTATGTCCTGGATTTTTACCTCCCCATATAGGCAAGTCCCTCCACCCCCACCATGATGCTAGATCTCTGTGATTCATGGAGAAATAATAATGAAGCATTGTTATGGGCATCTTGCTTAGCTTTGTTCTTCCTAGGATCAAAGAAATCACACCACAATCGCTCCAAGGATGCAGCAGACACCTGATTCTGTAGCCCAGACCCTGACTGGGCTTCGAGACCTTGCACTGTGGTGAGTAATGGCTGGGGTGTGAGCATCCCTCACCCAGGTCCTTATATATGATAACATTATGCAGAAAAATAATGAGAACTGTTGAAAGATGCTGCTCACTTTGGGATTGAATTACCGTTTAAATCAAGTTGGCAGTGGGCAGGGGGTTTGTGAAATGAAATTAAGGGGGAAGCTGCATTTCAACTGGGAAGCCCTGGGTACTTTCTGGGAGAGTGGGCCTCCTGTAAATGAAATATAGCCCTGAGCTCGCATTCTGTCCTCTGTGATTTATCTGAGCCGAAGGGGCTTGTTCGAACCATTCTGAATGTTGTTTTCAAAGTGCAAATGAATATCTCATTCTGCAATCAATTACACAGGAAACAAGCTAGGGAGGAGGTGGCCTGGGGAAGACAAGAGGGAACACGGAGTTCTGCCCAACCATCAGCCAGTTCTAGGCGGGCTTCAGGGCTTGTAAAGTGAGGAGACCCAAGGGTTTTGGTGGGGCAGAAATGTCAAGCCTGGGGCTCTTTCTCTGAACATCAACAGTCAAAAAGACTTGTTTCCTGCAGTCCACGTGGGGATGCATATGGCCAGAGAAATGTGAAAGGGACCTGCCCAAGCCAGACTCCAGCCTTCCCCATTGGGTCCTGTTGGCTCCAGAGCATCTCAGTGCTGGACAAGAGGCTAACATTCAGACTGAGATGGGTTTGGTTTTGAAAGTGTCCCAGGTGAACCTTGTGTATTCCATTGGAGCAGATACATTTTCTCAGGTGATGAAGAGCCATGGATACTTCTGAGCAGAGGTATGATGTGAAATAATCAGAGTTTGAAGAAAGAGCACAGGCTGTGGGCTGGAGGGAAATGGGACCACAGTCAGTGGTCAGAGAGGAGACAAGACAGCCAGGGCATGAGGCCACCGATGCTGACCAAGGTGATCCAAGGGGTGAATCCATGGAAGGAAGAGAACACAGAGCTGCCTCCACGACCATCTGGGGCGGCCCACCAGGAAAATGTCTTTGCTGGAATATGTCCACACACAAGGCTGCTCTAGGCACAAGTCCCAAGGGTGCCTGGGCAGGGGTGGATGGTCTTACGCTGTGGTCCAGGAGAAAGCAGACACCAGGACCCAAGCCAAGACCAGAGGGCACCACCCTCCTAAGCTCTCTCCAGCTCTAGCCCCTGCCCACTCTGATGCTGGTCTCTGCCCATGGGAGGGTGGCCAGACAGATACACCATGAATGAAGAAGGGACTTTGGATGGGTTCTGGTGGAGGAAGATAGGAGGCCTGAGCAGAGTCTGGGAGCTGTTCTGTGCTGAGGAAAGCAACTGGCACACAGGAATCATGCCCCCATCACTACTGAAGCCAGTCTCCCCACAGTTCTTCTGCGTTTCTTCAGCGATGGCTCAGAGCCCTCCCTCTGACCATCCTTCCCATGTCATTCTGCTCATGACTTACTGCCTTTTCCTTCATCCACTTGCATCACCTTCTGTCCACCCTCTCTCCTCTTCTTACTGTCCATCACAAATCTGACCTCAGATATCTTCTGCACAAAATCTCCACTGGCCCCAGGGCCTTCACAGAGCTCCCAAACTCATATGTTGTCTGTGTTTGTGATTGTCCTGGAGGGAGGGCTGGCTTTTCATTCTATCTGCCCACCCAGAGGATAGACACCCTTGAATTTATTCTTGGTCTAGAAAAAAGCAGACCTTTGAAAGCTGACACCCAGAGGAAGTTTTATTTAATTCAATGGAAAATAAATTCTCATTCTCTTAAGTGGACATTTTACCTTCCCCTGAAGGTGGGTTTTAGTCTCAGTTGAATCCAGTCAACTTTATTTTACAGGTAGACTAGTTATTAACAGGTGTTTACTGTTATCTGTGCCCCATTTGAAAGTTGATCAAGGTGAACCCTTCCCCACAAAGGAGATTTCTTTCTTTTCCTTGGATTAAGGTTTGAACTCTGACCAGTGGTAAGTGTAAGAAGATCAAACATCACAGAAAGCATGCAGATCGAACTGCTGGGTACTTGTGAGTCTTTGCTGGGCACCTGGGAGAGACAGTCTGTCTCCTTTTTATTCTTTTCTGGCTGTGTTCCAGAAGTACAGGCATGCACCCCACGGTAACCCACCTGCAGTTTGGAATGCTGGGCTGAGCACAAAAGGAGCCAGAAGGAGCATCTGCCCAAGTAAGATGTTACAATGTCAACTTCAGAAAATATGGCAGGACAATGATCAAAGCAAGGCTTTATCTTTTACTGCTGTAGCCCTTCTGCTAGCATCTCATAAATGATGCTAGTTCATTCTTGAGATAAGATAGTAGGGCCATTCCTCTTGTTTCTGACACTTGGGTAAGATAAACCACAGGAGAATGAAATGAAGAAAGGTCCAAACCTGGATATATCCTGCCAGTGGGAAGCTGTACTTGTCCTTCAAAAGGCATCAGATTGTAAGGAGTCCTCCTCCCCTTCCTAGTCTTTTTGGCCTGCTCCCAATTTGTCCTCTGCTTCAACCCCAGGGACCAAAGCATTTGTCCCCTGGTATGGCTAATTCTTTGAAGTCCATGGTTAAGTAGTCTGCTTAGCCTAAATTGACCTTCTCCCAGGAAAAATGCTTTAAATTTCTTCATTCAAAATACTCTCATTTCTCCTCATTCAATGTTCTTATCTGCAACTCCTCACATTGTCACAGTGTGTTCTGACCATGTTTGATCTGAAGTGTAGGGCCTATCACTCTAAGAGATGAACTGGAGGCCATGGTAGAGCAACAGGCAGCATCTACTGAGCATACAGCTTGTGCACACTTGATCTTCCCTAACTCTGGCTCGGAGAAGGCGATAGCATCCCACTCCAGTACTCTTGCCTGGAAAATCCCAAGGACAGAGGAGCCTGGTGGGCTGTGTCCATGAGATCACGAAGAGTCGGACACGTCTGAACGACTTCACTTTCACTTTTCACTTTCATGCATTGGAGAAGGGAATGGCAACCCGCTCCAGTGTTCTTACCTGGAGAATCCCAGGGATGGGGGAGCCTGGTGGGCTGCTGTCTATGGGTCACACAGAGTCGGACACAACTGAAATTACTTAGCAGCAGCAGCAGCGGCAGCAGCAGCATTGGCAAAGGAAATGGCAACCCACTCCAGTGTTCTTGCCTGGAGAATCCCAGGGACGGAAGAGCCTGGTGGGCTGCCATCTATGGGGTCGCACAGAGTCGGATATGACTGAAGCAACTTAGCAGCAGCAGCAGCAACTCTGGCTGGTGTGAGGTGAGGTCAGTCGTCTGATTGTCTTTAGCTGTATAACAAGCCACCTCAAAGTCAGTGGCTTAAAATAAGCATTGTCATGTTATTTCTTGTTTCGGTGGTACAGTGGTAAAGAATCCATCTGCCAGTGCAGGAGATGCAAGAGATGCAGGTTTGACCCCTGGGTTGGGAAGATCCCCTTGAGGAGGAAAGGGAAAACTATTCCAGTATTCTTGCCTGGAACATTCCATGGACAGAGGAACCTGATGGGCTACCCTCTTTGGGCATATCCATAGGTTTGCAAAGAATCAGACATGAGTGAGCATAAACTCTTCTGTGGTTGACTGGACTCAGCTGGGCAGCTCTCCCTCCAAGTCTCTCACCCAGTTGCAATCAGGGAGCATTTGAGGCTGGAACCCTCTGAAGGCTCCATCACTCGTGAGTCTGGAGCCTGAACTCAAACATCTGGGACTTCTGCCTCTTTCTATATGGAATCTCCCTGTGTGCACCAGTTTCCTTGTCTCTAAAATGGTACTGATGATATAAACTATCTCAGGGAATTGTTGTCAAACTCAAATAAGCTGGTAAATCCTTGAGAAACATCAGCTGATAGTGGCAATCATTATTATCGGAGAAGACAATGGCACCCCACTCCAGTACTCTTGCCTGTAAAATGCCATGGATGGAGGAGCCTGGTAGGGTGCAGTCCATGGGGTCGCTAAGAGTCAGACACGACTGAGCAACTTCACTTTCACTTTTCACTCTTATGCATTGGAGAAGGAAATGGCAACCCACTCCAGTGTTCTTGCCTGGAGAATCCCAGGGATGGGGGAGCCTCATGGGCTGCCATCTATGGGGTTGCACAGAGTTGGACACGACTGAAGCCACTTAGCAGCTTAGCAGCATTATTATCAAGAAGGCTTGGGACCTGCAGGAACTCTTGGAATGGTTAACAGTTATCATTGGAACGTAGGACTCTTCTCTACACAGATTCTGAGGGAAGAACAAGGCCAATGGATGGAAGCTATGCAGAAGATTTAGGTGCAGTTTCTAACAGTAAAATAGTTCAGAAATGGAACAGGCTACCACGACAAAGAGTAAGTTCCCACTATCAAATTGGATCAACACAGCCTAGCTGACCATTTGCTAGGGAATGGCAAGGGGATTGTTGCACCAAATGGAAAATTAGACAAAGTTTGTTCAGGACTATTCTAACTCAGACTTCCTGTAATTTTCTGATTCTGTTGTTTCCATTGATAGAGCCAAGAGCATACAATGTAAGTATCACCCTTATTTCTTCATCTGGACATTCATGTATGCAACCAATATTTATTGCTGCTATTTAGTCACTAAGTCATGTCTGACTCTGTGACCCCATGGGCTGCATGCAGCACATTAGGGTTCCCTGACCTTCACTGTCTCCTGGAGTTTGCACAAATTCATGTCCATTGAGTCAGTGATGCCATGTAACCATCTGATGTTCTGTCGTCCTCTTCTCCTCCTGCCTTCAATCTTTCCCAGCATCAGGGTCTTTTCCAATGAGTCTGCTCTTTCCATCTGGTGGCCAAAGTATTAGTGCTTCAGTTTCAGCATCAGTCCTTCCAATGAATATTCAGGGTTGATTTCCTTTAGGATTGACTGGTTTGAAGTTCTTGCCATCCAAGGGAGTGAACATCCCACACATGCCATGTCCTATGCTAAATACAGGAACATAGGATGGTGATTATAGCAATGCCATGAATACATGGGCTTCATGAGCCTCATCCCAGAATCTAGTGGAAGATACAGACAGTTTATGAAATATATTTATATGAAATATAAATGTAATAGGAGAAATGTTCTATTGAGAAAGAAGCCCAGGCCGCCAAACTTCATCTGTGGAAAAGTAGGGAGGGGAAACTTTTGTGAAGGGAGGAATGTTTACCTTGAGAACTGAAGGATGGGTAGAAGCATGGAGACAAAATATGGTTAGAAGTAAGAGATTTATATACATATATATATATATTTTTAATTAGACCAAAAAAAAAAAAAAGAGGTGGGAAAGAAGAGGAAGAAGAAGGAAGAAAAGGAAGAGCTGTATGGGGAGATGCAGAGATGAGAGAGAGCATGATGGAGGGCATTAGTAAAGCTCTTCAGGTGACCAGGGCACAGGAAATGGAGGAGACAGGATGTGACTGAAAAGCCCTGTTGATCATTGAGAGGTATTTTTGTTCTTCCAGGATTTATGGCATCATCCAGCTTCCTCCCTCAGTCTGTCATTTAGAAAGCTATTATTTAGTTGATGAGGATCTGCCCCAATAAGGTTGCAGTAGAAAGAGAGACAAGGGAGTCGATTTAAAAGATCCTTGCGGAAAAAGTGGCATGCCTTGAAATTGACACTGATTTTCAAGAGGACATGGATAATTGAGCTAATGTGTAAAGATGACCAAAATTTTGAGCTTAGCAAACATGGGGGCACTGGAAGGAAGAGTTGATGGGAGGTGAAGATAAAGAATTCACTTTGGAACATAGTGACTCAGAGATAATGGCAGGGCAGGATGTATTCTAGGTAATTAGAGATGAGAGGCCGGACACCGAGTGAAAGACTGGGTTGGATTTATTGACTTGAAAGTCACAGGAGGATACATCTCTTCTTCTATCAACGTGGATAAAATGGTACCAGATCTATGTTCCTATCTAAGACACTAGAAAACTGGATGAAGCATCGCAGACTTGGCAGTATAGGACTGTGACATGTGGCAGAGAATAAATGAGGTGATTGCCTTGTCTCTGGAGGTACTTTTCATGCTATGGTATAAGGTGAGGGAACATAGGTAGACGAGGGTAGTGTCATTGATTTGAAGAGAAGAGATGGGAATTGGGGGATTCTGAGGTTGGAACTGGGCTTCCCTGTTGGCTTAGACAGTAAAAAAGCTTCCTGCAAAGTGGGAGACCTGGGTTTGATCCCTGGGTTGGAAAGATCCTCCGGAGAAGGGAACAGCTACCCACTCTGATATTCTTGGATAGCAGTCAACACTGGAGAGGAGAGAATCATGGTGAAAAAAAAAAAAAAAAAGCTCCGGAAACCTAAGTAGAGTTTCTCAGGAATCTTGCTAAATGCTGAGTAGCATAGAATGAAACTTCATAAGGCTTGGTTAGGAACTACCAATGAGTTTTAAAGTAAGCAACTCTTGAAATCCACACAGGGTTTCTGGAATTGTGAGGTCTGAACAGCTACAGTGTCTAACATTTATGACACTCAGAGAGACCTTAGAGAGTTATGCCTTATTAATAGGGCTAAACTACCATTGATTAAAGTCTACTCTACACTTGTCCTTAAAAAAAATAAAAAAAAAAAAGTCTCAAAAGGATCAAATTGATTGATGAGCCACTAAATTGCACCCAAAACAAAATTCACAGTATTCTATAGGTTAACAAAATGCATGCACTCAACATTGTAATATTCAAACTGTTAGCATCAAATAAAAATTACTAGACATGAGAAAGTAGACTAAGTGATCAATTACAGGGAGAAAAGAGTTGAGAACTGAAGGATGGGTGGCATTAAATCCAAAGTCCTTAAAATGACAATTATAAATATACTTAAGGGTTCACTGGAAGATATAAAAATTAGGAGAAAAAGATATTAAAAAGCATATAAGTCTTAAAAATAAAATATCTGAAATGAAAAATTCCCTGGATCAGTTTAACAGATTAAATGCTTAAGAAGAAAAGACCAATGAACCTGAAATACAGAAATATAAATTATCTAATTGAAACATAGAAAGAAAGAAAAAAGATAAATAAACAAAGCTTTAACAATCTGAAGGAAAAAATCAAGCAGTGTAACATATTTATAATTGGAGTTCCAGAAAGAGAGAATGAAATGGGGTCAGAAAAACATTTGAAGAAATAATGGTTGAAATTTCTCCAATCTGATGGAACTATAGCCCACAGATCCAAGAAGCCACAGAGACTGTAAGAGAACAAACATAAAGAAAACCACAAAAAGCCAAATTACCACCCAATTCTTGAAAACTAATAATAGAGAAAATCTTAAAAAAATATTCAAAGAAAAGACACTGTCTATTTAGGGGAACAAAGATAGAACTTGTCTTTGTTATTCTCAAAAAACAATGCAAGATAGAAAATGGTGGAAAAACACCTTAAAGGGTGGGGGGCAGAAATAAAGACTTAAAAAATTTTTTTTTTTAACTTTACAATATTATATTGGTTTTGCCATACATCAACATGAATCCACCACGGGTGTACACGTGTTCCCCATCCTGAACCCTCTTCCCACCTCCCTCCCCACACCATCCCTCTGGGTCATTCCAGTGCACGAGCTCCGAGCATCCTGTATCATGCATCAAACCTGGACTGGCGATTCGTTTCACATATGATATTATACAGGTTTCAATGCCATTCTCCCAAATCATCCCACCCTCGCCCTCTTCCACAGAGTCCAAAAGATTGTTCTATATATCTGTGTCTCTTTTGCTGTCTCACATACAGGGTTATCATTACCATCTTTCTATATTCCATATATATGCATTAGTATATTGTATTGGTGTTTTTCTTTCGGGCTTACTTCACTCTGTATAATAGGCTCCAGTTTCATCCACCNGCATCACTAACTTCATCATCATCCTGCCTCTGGGATTCTGACCCCACCTGCCTGATGAGACAGCCCCGAATCTTAGAGCAGAAGAGCAGGAAGCCCTGTCCATCCGTCTCATTTCCAGATTAGGAACAGCCCTGTTGCTAAAGGCCTAGACCAAGGTCATGGAGCTGCTGGAGCCAGAGCATGCCTCCACCTCTCCCTGCAGGCCTAGAGGGCAGAACCTGAGCTGCAGGCCAAGTGTGCTGAGGGTGGAACAGGCCCATCACTGTGCCCCGAGGCTCACAGGACCTGGCATCTCATCACACGTGCCATTCGAGCTGAGTTTGAATAAAGGTTCCTGGGTTGCCATGGAGATGAGTTTGGGGGCTGAGAGGGCACATGTGTGGAATTGGAGGGGAGCTCGTGTCCTGCAGTGCCATTTATTTAAGTGTTTTCCATTAGGAATTAGGGCATTAATTAATTGAAAACACCTAGTCACTTTCTTGGTGCCCTTTGTGCAAAGGCAGCCAGAAGGCGGGGCTGAGTGCTTCACAGGTTTTTCCCTTCTGTGTGCACCCTCTGAAAGCCACTTATGGTTATTGTCCACAAGATCTGCATTCCTAGTTTCCTCATAGTCATCAAGTTAGACACGGGTTGGTGCATAGATAAGACAGAGTTGGAAATGGAAACAGCCAAGAAAGTACAGGAAAGGGCTGTGTGGGAAGTAAAGCTTATGAGTTGACGACAATGTATGTTTTCCTTGGTGGGGATCACTTTTCAGCACTGGAATCAGTACAGCCTGGACCAGCCACTCATAGCCCATTACTGTTTGCTGCTTATTGTGGTTTCTCACCAAAGCTATGCCCAGCCACATACAGCACAGAAATATTTTAAAAGCCCTTTATCTCTTCGATATCTTGAATTACTATTTTTAATCACTGCTTAGAGGAATATTGAAGAGAAATACACCAAAATGTTAACAGGATTTGTGCTTGAGTGACGGGATTTTTTAATGGTTTATTTTTCTCTCATATTTTCAACTTTTTATTTTGAATTAGATTCACAAGAAGTTGGAAAAATAATACAGTGTATCCTTCACCCAGCTTCCCCCAACAGTTACATCTTACATTGTAACCATAGTTACAGTCACCAAAACCAGAAAGTTAACTACAGATCTTAGAAGATTTCGCCAGTTTCTCTAACACATGCCCTTGTGTGTGTGTTTCTATGCAAATTCATCACACAGAATTGTGTTCTTTTGTTTTAAAAACTTTTTATAATGAAAAATGTATTTGTCTTGTTATAAAGAGAAAGGTTTTACTTTTAAATCTGTTTCTGGGAATCCCAGAAAAAAAAATTCAATATGTAAATTGCTAGGCACAAAAATATTTCCTGTTAAATTATTTATAAACAAATTTAAACCACTTACATGTCCAACTTGACATAATTGAATTGATTTAACTGGAGTACATTTGCTTAATGGATATGGTGCAACCATATGCACTGTTTATGAAAAAGGATGTGATGACAAGCAGGTGTCTGCTGCTGAAAAGGAGCAGGAGCTTATGATCCTTCCCTCCCATATCCTCTTTATGCCTTTTTTCTGTAGAAAAACTTTAGCCAAAGAATAAATTTCATCAGAGAAGAAAATACAGAAGCAAAGTAAACCAGCAAGCAGGACAAAATAATAATAGTTTAGTCCTTAAACATAGTCAAGGACCTTTAGTTCCTCCTCAAGGATTATAGATAATATTCTGAGCCATGTTCTGTGAGTTGTCTTACAGATACTGAAACCTTGACCAGATGGGAGAAGTTAACCACGTGATGACCGGATTGCATCCATGACATAAGCTGCCAAAATTCTGAAAGCTGGCCTCAGGAGATAGGAACAAGCAGCCTTGGAACTGAAGACTAACTGTACCTAAAGCATTCAAGATGACATTCATCAGACCACCAACGACCAATTTCAAGATGACAGTCAGAGCTGACTGCTGTTTCTGCCTGGAGCCCCCTCCCTCCACCTGTAAAAGCTCTTTCCCCTTGCTTTCAGTGGGGGAGGAGAGTTGGCCTTTGGACAGAGGTCCACCCTCTCCCTCCCACCTCCCTGTACCCCTGGGTTGCCAGCATCCAAAATAAAACAAAGTTTCTTTTCCACCAACTTGGCCTCTTTATTGGCTTTTGAGCGACCAGCAGTTGGACTCTACTTTCGATAACAAAGAGTTTGAATGAAAGCAAGATATTAATACAAAACTGTTCAACTGGATTATAACTGTGGAGAGATTAATGCACCAGGAGTCGGGGAGGGTGGTGGGTGGGATGGGAGGCCAACATACTAAAATGGTTCCTCTCCATTTTCCTCTGTTTTCCAGACTTTCCTTCTTGAGAAGGACTTTCAAATATTACTGTGCACCTTACTAAAATACAGATTCTGATTCAGTTGGCAGGGCCAAGCTGCAAGCACGGCGTAACATATCAGGTTCTAACAAGCTCCCAGGTGATGCTGATCCTGCTGTTCGGTAAGCCACACTGTTCAATGACGGATTATAAGAAAACAGGCCCTTTAGATATAAAACGCTTATGTTCAAAACTGGCCTCGAATGCCAAAGCATACCAAAAAAAAAAATCAACAAAATCTCTAAATTCCACTTGGATTTCTAGTAACAAGTGCAGGCATTGCTTTGCCCAACCCTCAATGGTGAGATTATTCTTTGTTCTGATTTGCCCAGTTTCCACCCCCCCACCCCCACCCCTGGCTGTGGCATGAAGGATCTTAGTTCCCTGACCAGAGATCAAACCCGCACCCTCTGCACTGGAATCACAGTGTCTTGACCACTGGACCGCTAGGGAAGCACCCAAGTTACCATATTTTACTGGAGGTGGGATCAGAGTTTTTGACATACTGCTTCCTTGGGAGACCTTTTCTGTCTCCTTTGCCCAAGAACCTAAGACCACATACAAAGTGGAAAAATGGGGCTTTCATTCCCCCTCCTTGGGTCCCACAGCCACCTGTCTGTTTAAGAAAAGTAACTTGAGGAACCTGNTTCCCTGACCAGAGATCAAACCCGCACCCTCTGCACTGGAATCACAGTGTCTTGACCACTGGACCGCTAGGGAAGCACCCAAGTTACCATATTTTACTGGAGGTGGGATCAGAGTTTTTGACATACTGCTTCCTTGGGAGACCTTTTCTGTCTCCTTTGCCCAAGAACCTAAGACCACATACAAAGTGGAAAAATGGGGCTTTCATTCCCCCTCCTTGGGTCCCACAGCCACCTGTCTGTTTAAGAAAAGTAACTTGAGGAACCTGGGTGCGCCTTTTATCTCTTGGTGGCCTAAACCACGAAGCACTTTTTTCTTTCAACCTTTCAGCAGAGGTTGTTTGTTCTTTGGTAGCCAAATTAGATTACTGGGTAAAACTTTCTATTTTTAGTGATAGAATGCAGCAGAGTTATTTCTTGTGAGTCAGGATAGCAACATATGACTCCCTTTCTTTGTTGTTCATAAATTCAAGTGCTCTATGAATAGTACTTGACTTTTGTAATATATTCTTATTACATGCATGTTCTGTGCAGAATATACGGACTTTTAAAAATGTAGGCCTTCCCCGGTGGTCCAGTGGTTGAGAGTCTGCCTTGCAATGCAGGGCGCAGGGTTGACCCCTGATCCAGGCAGATCCCCCATGCCTTGGGGCAGCTAGGCCCATGTGTGGCCACAACTACTGAACCTGTGCTCTAGAGCCTGTGCTCCTCAACAAGAGAAACCACCTCAACAAGAACCCCGTGGACCATAACTAGAGAAAGTCTGCACACAGCAGCGAAGACCTAATAAATAGATTTTTTTAAATGTAATAGGAAAATAAACTGCTCAAGCTTACAGGAGGGTGGTTTTTTTTTTTCTTTTTACTTTGCTTGTTTTTAGTTTGACTCTTTCTGAACTTGTTACCATACGTCTCAAGTTGTGTCATATCTGCTTTATCTTGCTTGATCCTTAGCAGCTTCTGGAGGAGCCGGGTGGATGTTACAACGCCAGGTCATCTGATTGGCTCACCTGTGATGGTTATTCCACCATGGACCCCGGGGCTCTTGAAACTGCTCCTTTTCAGCCTGATCTGTCACCTCTCTGGGGACACTCCCTGAAGACCAGTCACAACCTAAACTACTCTAGTAATGTATCAACAAAACAGACTAATACAGGGGGGGCAAGCTGCTCCTAAATATTTGTTGGATGAAATGGAATTTATGGAGCAGTCCCATCTTGGAAGAGGTGGCTGCAGTGAACTAGATGGTTTCCATCTGTTACTGAGTCCAAGTTTATTCTGCTCACCACAGACAGGCTAAAAATTTGAGAGATGAATTGTTGGGGCAAGGAACAGTGACTTTATTCTGAAAGCCAGCAGACAAAGAAGATGGTGGACCTGTGTCCCAAAGGACCATCTTGCCTGAGTTAGGATTCAGGCTCCTTTTGTCTTAGAGGGGAGGGACTACAGTCAAGCATTTTCAGGTCCCTGTCAGCCTCCAGAGGGAATGTGTGAGCTTCTTCCGCCTGTAGCTACTCAGAGCTGGGCCTGGCCAGGAGGTTTCTCCTGTTGTTCTCTGTTGAACACTTTAAAAACACCATCTATCAATTGAGAAGTGTTCATTCCAAATGCACCATCTAATTTTTACAACTTATCACCTATTTATCTAAGGCACTTTGCCCCCAAAATCAAGTTTACCACTGGAATATGTGCAGGGGCCTTGGGATCTGCATTAGTACAATGTCTGTAACTCTGATAAATCCTTTCCAAAAATTCGGAGGGGTCTGCACTTTTTGGGTTGTTGTTGTTGTTTTTTGTTTTTGTTGCCGACCTCCTGGAATTCTGTTCAAACTCTTTTGCTTTGGTTCCCTTTCCAAAGTCGTGCTGAGATGCACTGATGTGTGTGTGCTCAGTCATTGCTCAGTCGTGTCCAACTCTGCAGCCCCCTGGATTATAGCCTGTCAGGCTCCTCTGTCCATGGGATTCTCCACAGGAATACTGGAGTGGGTTGCCATTTACTGCTCAACGGGATCTTCCTGACTCAGGGTTTGAACCTCAGTCTCCTGCGTCTCCTGCAATGTCAGGCAGGTATTTTACCACTATGTCATCTGGAAAGTATGACCGGGAACTCAAACCGGTGGTCTGTAACAATCTAGAGGGGTGCAAAGGGGTGAGAGGTAGGAGGGAGGTTCAAGAGAGAAGGGACATATGTATACCTGTGGCTGATTCATGCCGACATATGGCAGAAACCACCACAATATTGTAAAGCAATTATTCAATAGAAAATAAATGATTTCTAAACAAACAAAACACTGTAAAACCACAGGTAGCAAGAGATCATCTCTAACCATTAAAATGACGACTTTCTGCTTTGGCATCAACCAACCGGGATGGTCTAGGGTTTCTGGAGATTGTAGGAACCAAGTGGAACCTTTCTTTTCTCCTCGGGAAGAGAACATCTGCTCTTGGACAAGAATAGACAGGATTTTTTCTTTGGGTTCCTTTCTTCCATGGGACATCAGGAAATGTTTTAAATATCACAAGGTCGACTTGGCTGTAAACGGAGAAACAGTACCAAACATAATGAAACAAACAAACAAAAAACCCAGGGGACAAATAGAATCCTAAGTAAACCCTCAAGTTTGTTTTGTGGTTCTACGTATACCAAGAACACAAGACAGTAATTAACATAAGCGGAGCAGCACGTGGTGCACAGGACCCCAGGATGACGCTGCCTGCCTAACCCCCAGTGGAGACCCTTTCAGGACTGTGTCCACACACTGTCACAATAAGACACCATCTCCTCTCACGCACAGCTTTATGGCTGTAGCAGACTACATATCCAAAAGAAGCCTCAGGGGACTTTCTTCAGGAATGGTTGTAACATTCCCTGTTTCTAAAGACAGACAACTCAGATGAAGCAAGCTGCCCACAGCAGGGCTAACAGCCGAAGAAGCAAGTGAACCACCTCCCAAATCAGGTGAAAGTCCAACAACTCTATCCTCTCTCCAANAATGTCAGGCAGGTATTTTACCACTATGTCATCTGGAAAGTATGACCGGGAACTCAAACTGGTGGTCTGTAACAATCTAGAGGGGTGCAAAGGGGTGAGAGGTAGGAGGGAGGTTCAAGAGAGAAGGGACATATGTATACCTGTGGCTGATTCATGCCGACATATGGCAGAAACCACCACAATATTGTAAAGCAATTATTCAATAGAAAATAAATGATTTCTAAACAAACAAAACACTGTAAAACCACAGGTAGCAAGAGATCATCTCTAACCATTAAAATGACGACTTTCTGCTTTGGCATCAACCAACCGGGATGGTCTAGGGTTTCTGGAGATTGTAGGAACCAAGTGGAACCTTTCTTTTCTCCTCGGGAAGAGAACATCTGCTCTTGGACAAGAATAGACAGGATTTTTTCTTTGGGTTCCTTTCTTCCATGGGACATCAGGAAATGTTTTAAATATCACAAGGTCGACTTGGCTGTAAACGGAGAAACAGTACCAAACATAATGAAACAAACAAACAAAAAACCCAGGGGACAAATAGAATCCTAAGTAAACCCTCAAGTTTGTTTTGTGGTTCTACGTATACAAAGAACACAAGACAGTAATTAACATAAGCAGAGCAGCACGTGGTGCACAGGACCCCAGGATGACGCTGCCTGCCTAACCCCCAGTGGAGACCCTTTCAGGACTGTGTCCACACACTGTCACAATAAGACACCATCTCCTCTCACGCACAGCTTTATGGCTGTAGCAGACTACATATCCAAAAGAAGCCTCAGGGGACTTTCTTCAGGAATGGTTGTAACATTCCCTGTTTCTAAAGACAGACAACTCAGATGAAGCAAGCTGCCCACAGCAGGGCTAACAGCCGAAGAAGCAAGTGAACCACCTCCCAAATCAGGTGAAAGTCCAACAACTCTATCCTCTCTCCAACAGCGTGCCCCATTCAGAGATAAAACAAACTGACTTATTCCAGGGAAAAAGACCCAAATGGAGAGAAATGCAACTCTTTCTATCGGGAGGGCACCCCAAACGCATTGATTTATTCCAGAGAAAAGAGCCCAGATGGAGAGGAAGTAAAGTCCCCAGCTGTTAAAAGCCGGGGATACTTATTCTGTGGGCCCCTCAGCTTCCAGGTGTCGATTTCCTGCTCCAGCTGCCATTGGGGTGGCTGTTGTCACTTCTGGGAATTTTGAAAGGCAGACAGTCAGGACAAGTGGTCTTGGGGGCTGCTAGGGCCTTACCAGAAAATTTCTCCAACCAGGGCCGCCTAGTCACGAGCAGCAAGGCTCCTGGTTTGTTGCACCAAATTCATTAGCAAGTCCAAGCTCACATTGCTTGCCACACGACAGGATAATAAATTGAGATGAATTGTCAGGGTAAAGAATAGCGACTTTATCCAGTAAGCCAGCTGACCAAGAATATGGTGGGCTCATGCCCCTCCAAGAACCATCTTTCTGAGTTAGAATTCAGGCTCCTTCTATACTAAAAGGGAGGGAGTGAAGCCAAGAATTTCCCAGCAGCCTCTGGAGGGAGTGTGTTACTGTCTACCTCCACTCACAAGTGGGCCTGGTCAGGAGGTCTCCTGGGATCTAAACAAAGATATTTTAGCTTAATGCTCATTACCTCGGAAGCAGCGGTCCCAAAGATGGGCCATCGTGTAGAATTTAGGCTGATGCTTTTAAAGTGATTAACTTGCAACAGAATACAAAGCTTCTTCCCTTTAACACACCCAACCTAGAAAATGACACTAATAAGGAGCATGTTAACACCAAGTCTCTGATAAACCAGCTGTGGTCTTCATACATAGTGAAGTTCTGTGACTTCAGGAGAAGAAATGTTCTCCAGTCACAGGCAACAGTATGAATTGATGTATCTGTAAACATAATATTCAGTGAAAGAAGCTGGGCACAAAAAAACTTAACCTGCATGGTTGCATTTACATAAAGTGCAAACACAATCAAAAGGAATCCATGATATCAGAGGTTGGGAGAGGGGTCCCACTTGGGAGTGTGGTGACTGGGAGTGGTGGGGAGGAGGGAGGATTCTGGAAACCCTGGTAACATCTTTTTTTTTTTTTTGCTGTAGAAAATAGACTTTCTAAAAAACCACTTTATTAAGTTATGGTTGGCGTGCATAAGTCTACTTGTATTTAATGTATAAAGCTTGATGAGTTTGGACATAAGTATTCACATGTTTTGGGGCTTCCCAGGTGACTCAGTGAGTAAAGAATCTGCCTGCAATGCAGGAAACACAGGCAGACTTGAGTGTGATCCATATGAGTTGACTTTTTCAGACTCCATGGTCATGCAGTGTTTGTCTTTCTGTGTCTGATTTATTTTACTTGGTCTAATATTCTCACTGGAAAAGACCCAGATGCTGGCAAAGATTGAGGGCAACAGAGGATGGGATGGTTGGATAGCATCACCAGCTCAATGGACATGAGTTTGAGCAAACTCTAGAGGATAGTGAAGGACAGGGAAGCCTGGCTTGCTGTGCTCCATGGGGTCACAAAGAGTCGGACATGACGTAGTGACAGAACAACAACAGTGTTTTCCAGTTTCATGTGTTATCACAAGCGGCAGGATCTTTCTCTTTTTTAAGGCAGAATAATATTCAGCTACATATTTACTTCCCTGGGGTAATGGAGGATGCTGCTTGGCCCTGACCAACTTGAATCCAAGTTGCGGAGGATGCAAGGTCTTCCCAAAATGCCTGTCTGTGCTGTCCCAAGCCTGGCTGCACACAGTGGATAGAGAAGCTGTCCCGTTTCTCAGCCCTGCTCAGTCCGCGGGAGTATCACTCTCCTGCTTTTATTCCTTCAGACCTCAAACACCTGAGCCTAACTGGGCAGGGCCAGTGGCAGGCCTAACCATACAGAAGGGAGAGCTGGTGACCATCTGGTAAGAATTTGATTAGCATCCCTCAAAGAGAAAGGAAAGCTGGAGCTGGATGGCAATTTTATCCAGATACTGTCAGTTTTGCCAGGGACAACAGTGGCTGCTATGGGGATCCAAGTGGGTTCTTCCTGGCCCCTCGGAGGGTGGAGACCCCCCTGCCGTTTCCCTGCATCTACCCACCCCCTCCACCCACTTGTAGTACCAGGCACTCCAGGGCAAAGCTCCACACTTACTGCCCATGTTCAGAAGGCTGGGAAGTAGTGGCAGCAGAGACACGGCCTCACACCAGACTGTAAACCCAGTGTATGGGATGTGTACAGAGCATGAGCCTTGCTGTGAATTACAGCCCAAGGGGGCAGGTTGTCTGGAAGCCCTCACTCTTTGGGAGGATGCAGCTCGTTTGGAATAAATTTTTCCAGGTGGTGTGAAAGAAGTTCTCACTGGAGCACGAGTGGAGACAGGGATGAATGGGTAGGGCTGTCAGGGGACAGGGGGTGCTTGTCAGCAAGGGGAAGAGTGAAGTCATGAGCCCTGCAACCTCTTCCAAGTCTAACATCCCCTGTTTGTAGACTCTGTTATGAGGGAAAATAGGATCAAAAGTTCCAAAGGACAGCTGCTCCTTTACTCATGTGATTCACTGAGGACTGTCTGTGCAGAGGAAAAATTAAAAGTGAATAAAGTAAGCTGAGACTGTTTAAAGGTAGAGTTGAGCAACCTAAAACCTAAGAAATTGTTTTAGGAGATGAATTCAGACTAAGTAGGAGCTGATGGGCAGAGAAGCCGTGCAGAACTAAGAGCCCTGAGGGAGGGCAGCTCGAGGACACCAGATGCATAAAGAAGTCGGGTGCAGGGACATTTGGTGGCTCCATGAATGTGTCAGGATCTGCTCTGTCATGGCAGGTGGGTCCCCTCCTCCTGGTCCAGAGGTGGACACTTCAGCCACTTGAGCCACTTCAGCCAACATCTAGGAAGAGAGAGAACGCTAGCCTCATGGAAAACAATTTCCTACGAGTCCCTCAGGCACCTCATTACCTGGAACATCCATCTGCAGCCTCTGTAACTGCAGGGCAGGCTGGGATGTCTTTTGGTTGCAGGAATGCTGATTCTGTTATTCTGAGAAAAGGGAAGAATTGCCACTTTTGTCTGCCACAGAAGTTAATGTAGAAAAGTCCAGGTACACAAAACAGTTAAGACAGGTGATGATTCTCCCTGCAAGTGACCTGTTTGACCTCCACATCAAATAGCCACGCCATCAGCTCTGCATCTGAGACTCTTTCTGACTCCTGTTTCCTGTCTCCTTCTACCCTCTCCACCCACACTCACCTCCTTGCCACCCCCTGGGCAGCCCCAAGCTTTTGCTACATCAGGGATCCCCAAATTCTGAGTCTCTGCTCTCTTTGTCCCAGCTTGAAGTTCAGCTCACACACGAGGAGCCATGTAAAACCATTGTGTTGGCCTTCCCTGGTGGCGCAGTGGATAAGAATCTGCTCATCANGTTTCCTGTCTCCTTCTACCCTCTCCACCCACACTCACCTCCTTGCCACCCCCTGGGCAGCCCCAAGCTTCTGCTACATCAGGGATCCCCAAATTCTGAGTCTCTGCTCTCTTTGTCCCAGCTTGAAGTTCAACTCACACACGAGGAGCCATGTAAAACCATTGTGTTGGCCTTCCCTGGTGGCACAGTGGATAAGAATCTGCTCATCAATGCAGGAGACATGGGTTTGAGCCTTGGTCCAGGAAGATCCCACATGTTTTGGAGCAACTAAGCCCATTCACCACAACTACTGAGCCTGTGCTCTAGAGCCTGGGAGCTGCAACTACTGAAGCCCATGTGCCCTAGAGCCTGTGCTCTGCAGCAAGAGAAGCCACAGCAATGAGAAGCCAGCACACCATAACTAGAGAGCAGCCCCCGCACCCTGCCACTAGAGAAAAGGCTGTGCAGAAAAGACCCATCACATTCATATTAAAACAAACAAATAAATGAAAAAATAAAACAGAAAACTGGGAGATCCAGCAGGGAGGAAAAGCCTAGACCTCCACGAGATGACAGGAAAGACACTGATTTTCACCAGTACAATATCCACATACCATGCAGCTTCATCAAATGCTGTGCCTTTTCAGGCTGCACACCTGACCCGGGACATGATGAAAAAAATGTGAAGTAGACAGTGCGAAAAGCCATCCTCACATCAACAGTCCTGCATCCTTCAAAGGTCCACGGCCCAGGAAGAGGTCCCAGAGCTACAATGAGCAACAGGTCATGGGAATCAGAAGAGATTTGTTTACTTATACGACATGACGTTGTTCTTGTGGTCACCCCCTAAATATTCAGTGAACATCTATCTTAAGAAAAACTATCTAAAACTTGGAAATAAGGAGTCGGGAACAGCTGGTCCTTTCAGTGTCATAAGGTGGCATTAACAAGCCCGCCCAAGGGGATTTTGAATCTCTAGAAGAATAAACCTGCCCGATGTTGCTGGCCACTGATCAGGGCCCAGGCTGGGATGTCACCTTTCCATTTCTCTTCACTGGAGAAGCTGTGATTCCCTCGTCCTGTGGAGCATTAACCGCTGTTTACAGACAGGGCGGACAATCTTACTCTGTGTTCTGTTCTTCAAAATGTCTATAGATACCCGACTCCTTCAATTGCTTTCTGAACCACCTTTTTTATTACATGTATTCTCTTATCAATTATCTAATAGATCTTTGATCCATATTTATTCAAGATTAAGATGATATCATAGTTTCGACTTTTTGGAGTAACCCTCTATGCTGTGAAAGATGTGCAAGAATATGAATGACATTTTAACATTGCAGGAATATGAATGACATATGAACGACAACTCCTGCCTTGTCCATGGGGAAGCGCAGAGGAAGCACAGCAGGAAATCAGAAGAGAATAATGACTTAGGGCCAGAAACTTTATTTTTGTTATTCAGTTGCTCAGTCGTGTCCGACTTTTTGCGACCTCATGGACTGCAACATGCCAGGCTTCCCCATCCTCCACTCTCACCTGGAGCTTACTCAAATTCATGTCCATTGACTTGGTGTTGTCATCCAACCATCTCATCCTCTGTTGCCCCTTCCCCTGTTCCCTTCAATCTTTCCCAGCATCAGGTTCTTTTCCAAAGAGTCAAAACATTCCAGGTCCCTGTGCAATATTGTTCTTTACAGCATCAGATTTTACTGTCACCACCAGACACATCCACAACTGGCTACTGATTCTGCTTTGGCTCAGACTCTTCATTCTTTCTGGAACTTTTAGTAATTGCCCTCTGCTAAATTCTTAAACAGAAGGGAATACCAGACCACCTTACCAGCTTCCTGAGAAACCTGTATGCCAGTCAAGAAGCAACAGTTAGAACCGGACATGAACAATAGACTGGTTCCAGATTGGGAAGGGAGTACGTCAAGGCTGCACATTGTCACCTTGCTTATTTAACTTCTATGCAGAGGTTATCACGCAAAATACCAGGCTGGATGAAACACAGGCTGGAATCCCAATTGCTGCGAGAAATATCAACAACCTCACATATGCAGATGACACCACCCTTATGGCAGAAAGCAAAAAGGAACTGAAGAGCCTCTTGATGAAAGTGAAAAAGAGTGAAAAGGTTGGCTTAAAACTCAACATTCAAAAAACAAAGATCATGGCATCCGGTCCCATCACTTCATGGGAAATAGATGGGAAAACAGTTGCAGGCTTTATTTTCTTGGTCTCCAAAATCAGTGCAGATGGTGACTACAGCCATGAAATTAAAAGATGTTTGCTCCTTAGAAGAAAAGCTATGACCAACCTAGACAGCATATTAAAAGCAGAGACATTACTTTGCCAACAAAGATCTGCCTAGTCAAAGCTATGGTTTTTCCAATAGTCATGTATGGATGTGAGAGTTGGACTATAAACAAAGTTGAGTGCCAAACAATTGATGTTTTGAACTGAGGTGTTGGAGAAGACTCTTGAGAGTCCCTCAGAAACCAATGAGATTAAACCAGTCAATCCCAAAGGAAATCAGTCCTGAATATTCATTGGAAGAACTGGTGTTGAAGCTGAAGCTCCAATACTTTGGCCACCTGATGCGAAGGGCTGACTCATTGGAAAAGACCCTGATGCTGGGAAAGACTGAAGGCAGGAGGAGAAGGGGACAACAGAGGATGAGATGGTTGGATGGCATCACTGATTCAATGGACATGAGCTTGAGTGATCTTTAGGAGTTGGTGATGGACAGGGAAGCCTGGGATGCTGCAGTCCATGGGGTTGCAAAGAGCTGGACATGATTGAGTGACTGAATTGAACTTCCCCAGTAACATATTGGACACCTTCCAACCTGGTGGGCTCATCTTCTGGCGTCATATCTTCACCCTTTCATACTGTTCATGGAGTTCTTGTGGCAAGAATGCTGGAGTGGTTTGTCATTCCCTTCTCTAGTGGACCACATTTTGTCAGAATTCTCCACCATGACCTGTCCATCTTGAGTGACCCTGCATAGCATGGCTCATAGCTTCACTGAGTTATGCAAGCACCTTTGCATAACTGGACAAGACTGGAAACTTTGGGAACCTTTAAGAAAGCAGGGGTGTCCAAAGAGCCTAGGCAGTGGGGAGAGGCGGGGGCCATGATCTCCTTGTGCTTTGGGAAATTTTATTCCATCTCTCTTACTTGTGTCTCTTTGTCTTTCTTTTCTTTCTTTTACTTTTTAAATCCCCAGATTCTCTCATCCCTACTCATCCTCTTCTGTTTCCATTTCTTGGCCCCCAACCCCTTTCTTAGGGAGATCAGGCAGTGGCGCCTCCCACAGACATGGAGCTGAGCATGGCTTTCAGCAAATTGCCAGTTTTGCTGTTGGAAGAGCTCATTCTAAGGCAAAAGCCCTGAGGTATTAGAGGATGAAAACCAAGGCCAAGGAGCTGGGCGATCTGCATTTATTTAAAATGGTTTCGTGGAGTTGGCCGTTCCCTTTAATAGGCAATTTAAAACAATATCAATATTCATGTGGCATTGCTACAGCTGGGATACTTCCATCCTGAGGCATGGAGGATTATAAAGGCCTTGAGGGTCTGAGCCTTCAAATGAGCTGAGCAAATTGCTCCCTGGAGCTGAGATCATTCTTCCAGGGCATAAGGAGGGCCATATACAGCCCAGAAAGCGGAGTTGTGCTCAGTGGTCCCAAGAGCCCCCAACACTGGCCCCTAACCCATTCAGGCTCAGCATCCCTCCCATCAGCCAGGATCTGGATCAATCAACCAGTCCCGAGCTGTTCCGTGTTGTTGTTGTTTAGTCACTAAGTCGTGTCTGACACTGAGACCCTATGCACTGCAGTATGCCAGGCTTCTCAGCCAGAAGGAAGGAGCAGAGACCACCCCTTTCATTTCACAGACCCAAGGCATCTTGCCTGACTGAGTCTATCCAAAAATGGGTGACAGCAATGAGAACCAGGACCCCAGCCTCAACCCAGCTCACACTGCACACACGTGTCAGCTCCTGGGGCCAGAACACGACCTGCAGGCTCCCCGGGCTCCCCACATGTGGACCTGAGCAAAAGGCTTTCTCTCAACAACTCGACTTTCCCGTGGAAGGAACAGCGGCCCTCTCCCACTTGGAAACGCCTCTTGTTAAAATTCCTTTTACTGGAGAGACTGAAAGCCTAACTCTGTCCACAAGTGGCTCGGCAGAGGGGCTGTGATGTAGAAACAGTCGTCCTCTCCAGGTGACAGAGGTTCAGTATTTCCAACTTGCTTCCAGCAACACCAAGAAAGCCTGAGTTGCTTCCAAAAGATGCTGCCTCCAGGACAACAAGACACCCCACTGTCTCTGATCTGCAGGGTCCCTGGGAGCCTCTGATCTGCTGAACACCAGCTCCTGACCTAGTTGGAATCTGCACCCATGGAAACTGTGTGGAGTCTTATAGAATCAGGGTCTGGATAACAAGAGTAACAAGTGCTGCTCAGGTCAGGGAGGAGGGCCTTTGCTGTAACCGACACCAGGGCCAGGGAACCAGGCTTTTGTCTGAGGACAATCCTACCAAGGAACCAAGGGACCTTTTGATGTTTGAAGGCTGGGAATGAGGCTAATTGTAGAGAAAAGGCAAGGAAACAAAAAGAAAAGGCAGAGACTTGGGGAGAGGGGGTCAGAGGGAGGAAGGCTGGGTTGAAAGCAGGATGAGACTTCAGAAGAGGGGCCGCCCATAGCAGAGGCTGGTCTCTGACAACCTATCTCCTCAGGGCTGCAAACCAGCTGCCTATCTGGCCGGAGATGGTTTCTTTGTTGATTAGACCGAGCACGTCAGAATGATCAGGGTCACAGTAGTATCTGGGTTCTGTGCTCTCTCCAGATCAGGATCACTGGGACTCCATCTCCCTCCTACAACAATTCCTGTGCTTCTGAAGACAGCTTCTCCCTGCCTTCCCTCCTTTACAAAACGTGAGCAGCCGGAGGCACCCTCAACATACCATGCTTTGTTTAGCCCGCCTTTCGGTTCAGCTAGTGAGATGCATACTGAGATGTGCCCACATGGTTGCAAACACAACACTGGTTTTTATCAGGGACCTGAGCATCCGCGCATACTCGGGAACAACCGTGTATCTTGACCCTGCTTTTGGGTTGCCCCTTGCATCTCGAGCTTTTGGTTCCCCCTTGAAAATCTTCCCTGGGCCCTGGTAACATTTGGTTTCTGAATGCCGAGCCCTTGAATCATCTCAGCTTCTGCACAGGCCTTTGCACAAGAGTCCCTGCCCCCTCTGCTGAACAGTCCTTCTGGGAACTGAGGCTCTCCCTGCCTCCCAGCACTCCCTAGTCCGCTGAGCAGAGATGCACCCAGGGCGATGCCTGCAGCTGGTACGGAGGAGGTGGGTATGTCCTCCTGTGTGCATGCTAAGTCACTTCAGTAGTGTCTGACTCTTTTGTGACCCCATGGACTGTAACCCACCAGGCTCCTCTATCCATGAGATTTTCCAGGTAAAAATACTGGAGTGGGTTGCCATGCCCTCTTCCAGGGGATCTTCCCAAGCCAGGGGTCAAATCCAGGTCTCCTACACTGCAGGTGGATTCTCAAACACTCANAAAAAAAAAAAAAAAAAAAAAACCCAAGAAGAATAAAAGTGGTAAATGAGGCGGGGTGTGAGCAGAGTGGGCAGCCTGGGGCAGAGCAAGCAGGAGGACCAGGCTCCCAGGGCTTTGGGGACCTGACCATGAGCTGCGAATGTTCTCAGTGCTTTGAAGTCCCTGGACGGTGGTGGATCCTGGTGCCTCAGTGGGGAACCAGATCACATAGCAAGTCTAGCTCAGGCTTGTGGGAGCTCAGAACCCTAGGTGCCTGGTTGGGCTTCTCCAGCTGCGTGGACAGCTGGCCTTGTAAAAGGAACACCTTTAAGCACTTTAAGGCTTCCAAGGTGGCAATGTGGTAAAAAATCCACATGCCAATGCAGGAGACCCAGGAGACGCAAGTTCGATTCTTGGGTTGGGAAGATCCCTTGGAGGAAGGCATGGTAACCCACTCCAGTATTCTTGCTTGGAAAATCCCATGGACAGAGGAGCCTGGCTATAGTTCAGGGGGTCGCAGAGTCAGACACGACTGAGCATGGACACATGGTGCTTTCATTCCGGGACACAGAGCAGGAATGGCTTGTTGGAAGTCTTGCAGCCGGGACCTCACTGCCCAGGTCATGATACCTGCCATCACGCCTGGCCTGATACATACCATCCCACATTGCCCTGAAGTGACTTCTTCTGGATCTTCACATGTTTTTCTCCAGACAGGCCTGGAAGGTTGGGACCTTCTGCTGCAAAGGGAAATCAAGATAAATTGATCAGCAGCTTGGTCTTGTAGGATCTTAGGGGAGGGGCTGTCCCAGTGAAAATGACAAAGAGCAGTAGGTGGGGAATGGGGAGTGTGGCTGGGTGACCATCCCCCAGTTCGTAAGACCTCCAGCCCCCAGGAGGAGACAGTGAGTGGGAAGAAGGCCGAAATACAGACGAAGTGGTGGGGGCAGCTCTGATTCTTTTCTCTTATAGGTTATTACAAGATATTGAGTATGGTTCCCTGTGCTGTACAGCAGGTCCTTGTTGGTTATCTATTTCATATATAGTAGTGTATATTTGTTAATCCCAACCTAATTTATCCCTCCCCCATCCTGTTTGGTAGCCATAAATTCACTCTCTGTGTTTCTATTTTTGTAAATAAGTTCATCCGTATCATTTTTTTAAGATCCCACATATATATGATATCATATGGTGTTTGTCTTCCTCTGTCTGACTTTTAGTATGACCATCTCTAGGACCATCTGTGTTGCTGTAAGTGGCATTATTTCATTATTTTCTATGGCCGAATGGTATTCCACTGTATATATGGACCACATCTTCTTGTCCATTCGTTTGTTGATATGCTGCTTCCATCCTTGATTATTGTAAATAATGCTACTATAAATGTTGAGGAGCATGTATCTTTTTAAATTAGAGACTTTGTCTTTCCCAGATATGTGCCCAGGAGAAGGATTGCTGGATCACATGGTAACTCTGGTTTCAGTTTCTTAAGGAACCTCCTTACTGTTCTCCCTAGTGGCTGCACCAATTTACATTCCCACCAACAGGATAAGAGGATTCCCTTCTCTTCACAGCCTCTCCAGCATTTATTGTCTGTAGAGATTTTTGATGATGGCCGTTCTGACCAGAGTGTGATGGTACCTCACTGTAGTTTTGACTTCACAGATTTAGACTTTAACATATTCTGGAAACACCCTCACAGACACATCCAGAAATGATGTTTGACCAGCTAGTAAGGCTTCACCTAACCCAGTCAAGTTGAAACAAAATTAACCATCTCAGAGAGGAAATCAGAATTGAACTCAATACTTCCATGGGTCAGAGTAAGCCTGGAGCCCAGCTTCCTTTCTCCTGCAAAGGCTGAGCCTGGTAATCCAGGGTTGGGCTATCTCATCCAGAGGCATCACCACCCAAGACCATGGAGCTCTTGGAGCGAGTCTAGTCTGACCTGAGGTGTGTTTGAGGGTCAAATATACCCTGGATTATGAACATAATTTTTACTTAGAAAATTTTAAAAAAAGATATTGAGGATTTCCTTGGTGGTCCAGTGCAGGGATTGTGAGTTTGATCCCTGATCAGAGAACTAAGATTCACATGCTGTCAAAAAGTAAAATAAAGAAAGAAATTAATTTAAAAATAAAAAGAAACTAGGTTTTAAAAAAGAAAATATTTCAATAATAGTTTTTTACTACATGTTGAGATAAAATTATATTGATCTATTGTGTCAAATATATTGTTAAAATTAATGTCAAATACTGGGAAATTTAAAATGACATCTGTGAATTGCCCTGTTGTCTATTAAACTGGCCCTGATCTAGAAGGAAACTGAAGATCCCCATTCACATCTTTTTTGAATCTAAGTCTCCAGCAAGGAAAGGCCCTGAGGGGCTTCCAGAGTTTCCACTGGAAATGTCAGGTCCTCCCGGTTGTCCAGAGTCAGAGACTCAAGCAGGTGCTCCTCAACTCAAAAATGTGCCTCCCACAGGGGCCCCTCTCAGAAGGGCCTTGGACAAGGTCCCCTCGCAAAGCCCCGAGCCCGCCTTCCGGTGCCTGGCTCTCCTTGTGCTCTGTGGTGTGTCCTGCAAAACCATGCTCGCAAGCTCCAAGCGGGCTTTTCCTGGCGCAGGAAACCTCAGGGCTTTTGTGCATCCACTGTTATTGTTGTTCGGTCTTTCAGTCGTGTCCAATTCTTTGTGACCATATGGACTGCAACATGCCAGGCTCTCCTGTCCTTCAGTATCTCCCTGAGTTTGCTCAAACTCATGTCCATTGAATCCGTGATGCCATCCAACTATCTCATCCTCTGTCACTCCCTTCTCCTCCTGTCCTCATTCTTTCCCAGCATCAGGGTCTTTTCCAGTGAGTCAGCTCTTCACATCAGGTGGCCAAAGTATTGGAGCTTCAGCTTCAGCATCAATCCTCCCAGTGAATATCCAGGGTTGATTTCCTTTAGGACTGACTGGTTTGATCTCCTTGGTCTCTGAGGGACTCTCAAGAGTCTTCTCCAGCACCACAGTTTGAAAGCATCAATTCTTGAGTGCTCACCCTCCAACTCTCACATCCGTATATGACTACTGGAAAAACCATAGCTTCGACTATATGGACCTTCATTAACAAAATAATGTCTCTGCTTTTTAAAATGCTGCCCAAGTCTTTCATAGCTTTTCTTCCAAGTGTCCTTTAATTTCATGGCCACAGCCACTGTCTACAGTGATTTTGGAGCCTAAGAAAATAAAGTCTGTCAGTGTTTCCATTGTTTCCCCATCTATTTGCTGTGAAGTGATGGGACCGGATGCCATGATCTTTGTTTTTTGAATGTTGAGTTTTAAGCCAACTTTTTCACTCTCCTCTTTCACTTTCATCAAGAAGCTCTTTAGTTTCTCTTCTCTTTCTGCCATAAGGGTGGTGTCATCTGTGTATCTGATTGTTAATGTTTCTTCCAGCAACCTTGATTCCAGCTTGAGCTTCATCCAGCCCAGCATTTCACATGATGTACTCTGCATAGAAGTTGAATAAGCAGGGTGACAATACACAGCCTTGATGTTCATGATCATGGGAGATCTCAAAAAGTATGTGTAATTTGTGTACTGGGAGTATGAGAGGGAGCCTTATAGCAAGATGCCTAATTCATTTAATTCAGGGAAAAGAAAATCAATTTTCAATAGGCAGCTTTAAGACTTGAAAAGTGTTGGATTGAGGATCTTTCTCAGTAATCATCTGTATTATGTTATATCCTTGTTCTGGGCTTTCCAGGGTTGGGGGGTGGGGAGGATAAGATCTGTGGCTGGTGGTAGGGGGCTGCCAGTGGACTGGGGCTGTTTGGCTGGAAAGGAGCCAAGAAGTTCATTTCCTTCCATCCATTTTGCTAACAGTGGCTGCTATGATGTTCCACCGAGTTCCTGCCCTCCGCACCCCCTACCACTCTGAGATCCCTACTAAAGGCTCCGTTTGGGCTCAGAGATGCTTACAGCTTCTACTTCCAGCTTCCCTCACCAGGATTCCACATCTGGCCCATTTTTTTCAAAAAACAAATGCCACCAATAGGCTGGCCTTGCCACCCCAGGCATTTTGTTACTCTCAGCCTTGGTTTCATCATCACTTAACAATCGTTTATTAAAAGAGCAGGCACAGTCTGCACCCACTCCAGTGTTCTTGCCTGGAGAATCCCGTGGACTGAGGAGTCGGCGGGCTACAGTCCATGGGGTCACACAGAGTCAGAAACGACTGAAGTGACTTGGCAGGCACAATCTGCACTCGCCTTCTGAGATGCCCACACTATTTCTCTCTAAATAAATCCACTTCTCACCTAAAAAAATAAATAAATAAAATAAAAGAACAGGTACATGTGCCAGGCTTAGGGCTAAGTGTGGGCCAGGAAGGCAAGCTTCTTCTGGGTCTGCACATGTGGAAAAAATTGGTTGATTTGGATTTTTATTAAAAACCCTCGTTGGTTGAATTCATTGTTCTTTTTTGTTTCTTTCACCTTCATGACAACTGAGTGCAAGTCCGGTCCTAATTCAGGCTGGACCTCATCCACTTCCAGCACCACATCGCTTTGGAATCTTCCCCCACGGTCCTGAGATGGTGGCACCCGGCCTTGGAGGGCCTGCCCTTCCTTCTCCTTGGTGTCCAGTCCCAGAGCAGGGCCATGGCCGGACACTGCGTCCTCTGCCTCTGAGCGGGCCTGGGACCATGTGGATACAGCAGAGACCCAGTTTCAGCTGACAGTCTCACTCTGCAGGGCAGGAAACAAAAGAGTGATTCAGTTGTTGCGAAAACTGGCCAGATTTCCACCCAATCGTTTTCCTTCTTGAAATCACTTCTCATGTCTCCATCCCAGAAATGAATTAGAAGGAAAATGAGTTGTTGTGCGTGTGCTTGGCATGGCTGGTCTGCCACAAGTAAGTGCGTTCCTACGTGAAGCTATTGGTTTCTGTTTCTAGGGTTTTTGGATGTAAAACAAATGTTTGACGTTTTGTGTATTATCTGCCCTGTTATAATTAAACAGCCTCTCACTGCTTTAACTGGAGAAGTACTTCATGGATTGGTATATATAGGGTCCTTGGGAAGCTGCATTTATGTAAGTCTGACACAAGAGAAAATGGTCATGAGCCTTTGTTTGGATTTCTTGGTGCCTGTTCCTCCCTGCCTCCAAGTTCTAGTAACTGCTGCTTCTTGCTGGCTTTTAGGTGATGGCCACATCCAGTGATGGCCCAGTGCACATGGGCATCAAGATGAGTCTCCAGTTTGGATAAAATAGCAGATTCCCCTCTGTTCTTCTATAACACCATCCTGGGCACAATTGACCAAGAGCCACATATGTGCCAGAAGCTGGTCACAGTGTTTAAGATGTGACTTCCTGTAATTCTAAATATGTTTTCTATCATCTACTTCTCTCTTTTTAACGTTTTATTTTATACTGGAGTATAGCAGATGGGGCTTCCCAGGTGGCGCTGGTGGTAAAGAACCTTATGTTTCAGTGCAGGAAACATAAGCGACACGGGTTCAAGCCCTGGGTCAGGAAGATCCCCTGAAGGAGGGCATGGCAACCCGCTCCAGTATTCTTGCCTGGAGAATCCCACGGACAGAGGAGCCTGGTGGGCCATAGTCTATAGGGTCGCAAAGACTGGGGCACGACTGAAGAGCCTGAGCGCTCATGCATGCATAACTGATTTACAATGTTGTGATAGTCTAGGTGGACAGCAAAGGGACTCAGCCATAAACATGTGCATTGATTCTCCCCCAAAGCTCTCTCCCATCCAGGCTTCCATATAACACTGAGCAGAGTTCTGTGTGCTATACAGCGGGTCCTTGTTGGTTATCCATTTTAAATACAGCAGAGCATACATGTCCATCCCAAACTCCCTAACTATCCCTTCCCCACATCATTCTCCCATGGCAACCATAAATTCATTCCCTGTGAGTCTGTATCTGTTTTGTAAGTAAGTTCATTTGTATTATTTCTTTTTATATTCCCCATATAAAAGACGTCATATCGTATTTCTCCTTCTGTTTTACTTCACTCAGTACGACTCTCTCTAGGTCCATCCATGGCGCTACAAATGGCATTATTTCATTCTTTTTAATGGCTGAATAGTATTTCATTGTATATATGCACCATCCACTTTCTTATACTGCAAAGTGGGGATGTTGGACTTCGGCCAGGGCTAACCACCTAGAATTCACTCTTACGCAGCTCAGAGGGGCCTAATTCATGCTTTTTGCCCAAATGTTGGTCCGTCCAGGCCCCTGTTTACCAGGACCCCAGGTTAGGCCAGGCCTGAGGTGGGACACCTCTGCGGTCAGCATCCCACTGCCCCTCTGGTCTAGCCTCACCACTCAGTTGCATCTGGACATTGGCTTCTGCCTTTGCTTTCCAAGACAATGCCCACGCTTCAGTCATATTCCTCAGGTTTTGGTGTGAGACAGAGCCCACATGAGCTGGGTGAAGCAAAAGGGGGATGTGAGGTGGCTTTCGGGATGCTAGGGAGAGCAGGAGCAGAGTCCAGGAGGAGCAGACTCCAGAGCTGCCCAGCAGACCCAGCTGCATCTGTGGTGACCAGGTGGGGCTGCAGGGCCCGTGCTTAGCCCACACCTGCTGCTCCCAGTCCACCCACCCACTGTCCTCACACAGCCATGCAGGTGTTGTGGCCACATAACTGGTTCTAGATGAAATCTCCCTACTCTGCATCAGAGGGTGGACCCGAAGTGATGCCAGCTTCTGGCCGGGTGTGGCCAACAGGAGGCACTGGGGGAGGCAGAGGAAGGAGCCCCAGGCCTGCCTCCAGCAGCGGCTCCACCCACTCTGTCACCACCTCCTAGAAGCCTGCCAGGTGAGCGCAGCCCCCTCGTTCCATAACACCTCCTCCTCTTAGATCCCAGATAATGGAACTGTCTCACCAGAAACCTGATGGGATTCACAAAAAAAGCTGTTAGAATTGATGAGGTTAGAGAAGCTGCAGCATACAAAATCCAGACACAAAAATCTTACATACCTATATCCTAGGAACAAACGATTGGAAATTGAAATGAAAATCAATTTCATTTAATATCATGTCAACTATATTAAGTACTTACCAATACATCTGGCTGAAGATGCAAAAGATCCATGCCCTGAAAACTGCAAAACCTTGCTGAGGGAAATTAAAGAAGATTTAAATTGATGGAAATATAGACCTTATTCATAGGCTGGAAGGCTTGATTATTTTCAGTTGATCTATACATTCAAAACGGACCTAATCAAAATCCAAACAAAACTTTTTTAATTTTTGTAGAAGTTAGCCAGGTGTTTCTAAAATGTGAATGGAAACACAAAGGGTCTAGAATGGGGAGAACAACTTAGAACAAAGAGAGAATTAATGCCGCTCACTGTGCAGAGTCACCCAGGCGTGTCCGACTCTTTGTGACCCCATGGTCTGTAGCCCACCAGGCTCCTCCGTCCATGCGGATTCTCCACGTGAGAATGCTGGATTGGATTGTCATGCCCTCCTCCAGGGGAATCTTCCCAAACCAAGGATCAAACCCAGGTCTCCTGCATTGCAGGCAGATTCTTTACTGTCTGAGCCACCAGGGAAGCCCAAGAATGGAGTGGGTAGCCTATCCCTTCTTCAGGGAACCTTCCCAACTCAGAATTCGAACCGGGGTTTCCTGCATTGCAGGCGGATTCTCTATCAGCTGAGCTACCAGGGAAGCCCAGACTAATGCTGCTGCTGCTGCTGTCGCTTCAGTTGTGTCCAACTCTGTGCGACCCCATAGACAGCAGCCCTGGTGTCAATAATTATTACAGAGCTACTAGATCCCCTGGAGGTGGAGACTGCAACCCACTCCAGTATTCTAGCCTGGAGAATTCCATGGCTGGAGGAGCCTGGTGGGCTATAGTCCACAGGGTTACAAAGAGTCAGACATGACTGAGCACAGAGCAGAGCATAGCACAGCATACTAATTACTATACTAATTATTATAGAGACAGTGTGTTACTGGCATAAACATTAGCAAACAGAATAGAGTCCAGAGTAGACCCCCATATATAGACACCTTATTAATAATCTTGACAAAGGGGCAGAGACAACCTACATTAATGTGGTTACAAAACCCAGCTCGGAAAATGCTGACAAACTTCTTTTGAGAAATAGAAGTTCCTTTTTAATGGAGATGCATTTGTCTACTATTTACTTTAAGATTTCCATATCTTACAATTTTTTTTTCCAGTTCAAATTCACAAAAATCTTGTTTAAGGCACCCTCTAAAAGCTTTGCCTTTCACATTTTTGTCTTTATTTTGCCTGGGATTGTATCTCCTGTTATAAGAAAAGGAAAGGGGTCTGGGGTGGTGGGCTGGCTGGTCTGTCCCCTTCTTGGATTTGCAGTGCCCCCACCATCTTCTCTCCAGATGAGAACCTAGCAGCTCTTCTGGACCTAATATCCGCATAATGTGGTAAGCCTGCTCCATTCTGGGTATTCAGCTTTCAACATTTTCTATCAACTTCCTGTGGCAACAGATCAGTACCCTCTCCTCCATATCTCCCTGGACTTGGGGCCTTTTTTCTCCCCTTTTCATAGTTTACTGCTGGTTCCTTTTGTACATCCTATAGTTTTCTTATCTCTTTTCTCCATTCTAGAAGATTTTCTCAAACTGCTGCCCAATCCCTCTGATAAATTTATTAATAAGGGTGGCTCATTTTTTTACTTTCCAGGAGCTTTGTTGTTTTCTCTCCATTCCTGCTCTGGAGCGTCCTGTCCCTGTCAAGGCCACACTGCACTCTGAGGACAGAGTTGTTCAGGAGTGAGAGTGGGGCAGGGGCTGGAAGGAGACAGAGAGACCCATCTGGGGGACCTGGGGAATTCAGGCAGATAAACAGCCCAGAGCAACTCTGTCCCATAAGATACAATGCGACCCAATTATGTCATTTTAAATTCTTTCATAGATACAGTTTAAAAGGGGAAAAGGAAGAGGTTGGAACTTACTTCAATACAGCATTTTCTTTAACCCACTATATTCAATACATTTCATTTCAACATATTGTAATATTATCTAGACAGAATTTCAACATATATTAACAATATAGAAACATATTAATGAGTTTTTTCCCATTTCTCAGTGTGTCTTCACAACTGGGTGTGTAATTTATACTTCAGCACACCTGGATTTGCCACATTTCTTTTGTTTTAAACTTTTTATTTTAAATTGGCGTAGAGCTGATTAACAATGTTGTGATAGTTTCAGGTGTACACAAAGGGACTCAGCCATACATATACATGTATCCATTCTCCCCCAAACCCTCCTCCCATCCAGGCTGCTATATAACACTGAGCAGAGCTCCTTGTGGTATACAGTAGGTCCTTGTTGTCACCCATTTAAAATATAGCAGTGTGCGCATGTCCATCCCAAACTCCCTAGCTATCCCTTCCCTCCATCATTCCCCCTAGGAACCATAAGTCCATTCACTACGTCTGTGTAGAGTCATCACATTTCCAGTGCCCAGGAGCTGCACAAGGCTAGTGTGGGCCGGGCTGGGCAGCTCAGGTCAGCTGCAGGCTCACTTCAAAGCTGCCCTGGCTCCCCCAGAATGCCGTCCTGTCTTTGTGGAACTTACCCCCAGCTCTGACCACCCTCTGGACTATCCCAGGAGGGGATTCCCAGATCCCCGTCAGTTGGGCCTGCCAGCCCTGCCTTGGACACCAAGTGTATCTGTGCATTTGCTCCATGTTTAAACCCTTTGAAGGCGCTGGTTCCCGAGGGCTCATCCAGTTGGTCTCTTTACCAGGTCTGGTTTCTGACTGTCATCCTTGGGTTCCCTGTACACCCCAGCCTCACTGCCCCAGCCTCCAGACCCTGGGCTGCTGCACAGCTGGCCAGTTGCTCAATCTGGCTGGAAATGCTATGGCCTGAAGCTTTCGGGAAAGGCCAGACGGGGCTCAGCCCTAATATCCTGAGCCTAGACCTGGCAGGTGACCAGTTTCTGCCCAGCCTCTAACTCTGGTGTGGGGCCTCCCAATTCTGGTCACAAGTGGTTTAAGAACTAGGGTGGGCTGGAAGCTGTCTTATCCAGGGCCTGCACTCTGCCCCTCGGTGCGGGTGGAGAGAAGGCAGAGTCTGGAGGAAAGCAGGAGGCGGGAGAGGTGGCCCCAGGCCAGGCATCCAGGAAGTCCCGCCCATCCAAGCTCTGAGGGAGGGGCCAGGCAGGTGTGCCTGGTGACTCAGCCCTGGGCCCCACTGCCCTCTGGATGACTTACAGCTCACACAATAGACTGATTGTGTCGCTGCCTTTAACTGCGACTTCCATTGCTACCCAGGGACTCAGCCCAGGGACCTCGAGGGACAGAGAGACGGCTGTGAGAGAAGCCTTTGTGTAAATCTGTCCTCAGGAAGGACCCGGGGTCATGGAGAGCAGGGAGGCCCGGAGAAAAAGAAGCGGGTCTGACGGCTGGTCTGTGGGTGTCCAGAGTGACCAGGAAAGCTCGTGCAATCGGTGTGGATCGGCTGTACATTTTAACTGGGTTTTCAGACAGAGGATCTTGAAATCTGAAATCTAAGAGGGGTTAGCAATGTCCCAAGATACTGTAATGATTTTTAACCTAGTGGATAATTTGAATGTATTTCCCGTTTTTTTTCCCCCAATTGTCATGTGCAAAGACCTGCTTGAGACTACCCCTGGGAAATCCTGCAGGGTCTTGCTCTGTTTTAATTTTTTTCAATTTTTAAAACTTATTTTAAACTTGTAATTTTGTATTGGGATACAGCCGATTAACAATGCTGTGGTAGTTTCAGGCGAACAGCAGAGGGACACAACCATACATATACATGTATTCATTCTCTCCCACACTTTGCTCCCATCCAGGCTGCCACATAACTTGGACTAGAGTTCCCTGTGCTGTAAGTAGGTCCTTGTTAGTTACCCATTTTGAATATTTGCTCTGTAGGGTTAAAAAGAGTCGGACATGACTGAGCGACAGAACACAAGCACAAGGTACCAGATGCCCATGTGAGGGTGTGGCCCTGGCAGGACACGTGTGGGAAGAAGCCCCTGTAGAATGGGCCACCTTGGAGGTTGGCAGCATCTAATAAGGTAGAAGCCACTACAGGCCTCCAGGAGCAGAGAAACAGCCACTGGGCCCCTGGAGACCCTAGGAGCACTGCCTGGAAAGGGACACGGCACAGCAGAGGCGGAACTTAGACCCGTCCACCCTGGGCTGTGGGGGGGGGGGGGCGGTCCTCAGCTGGAACCTAGTCAGTGGATGTCTGGGCCGGGACTTCCCCATCATAAAAGTCCCCCAGTCCAAATGGTGAACCCAGATTCCTCTTAAGAAAGTTATGGCAGCATTCTTGGGGATGACAACGATTTCTTTTCTTAAGCCTAGGAAGATTTTTGAATTAAATATGTGTGTTTGTTTATTTTTATTTGTTTTGGCTGTGCTGAGTCTTCACTGCTGCACACAGGCTTTCTCTAGTTGGGTGAGCGGGGACTGCTCTTCATTGCAGTGAATCGAACAGGGATGGAACCTGTGTCTCCTGCACTGGCAGTCTGGCTCCCAACCACTAGACCGCCAGAGAAGCCCAAATATATAGCTGTTTAGTTGAATTAAATTATAGCATTACTATTTTTGAAATAAAATCTGTACATATTGGGTTAATGTATTTACAAAATTTGAGAATTTGGCCTGTTGATTTAAAATGTATAATTGATTTTAGACTTTTGAATTTAGGTTGGAGTCAGTAAATATATAAACAGAGCATTTAAGAGAGCTGAGGGCTTAACCATATTTAATTAGATTTTCAAGGATTACTTAAGTACTTGGAAAGGTTTGCTAATTATATAACTTAAGCACTTAGAAAAGGAAATTTAATTAATAAACATATAAATGCAATTTAAAATACTTAAAGTTTATTTAATCAATTTTTTAAATGAAAATAGACATTAATCAAAGTAATTAAAAGGAATTGCTCAATGTTGAGTTTGAAAATAGAATAAGATTTGTAAGTTGGATTTTAAAATTTAAGGAAGAACCAGGATTTGGTAACTATTTTTTTTAAACTGAATTAACTTCCTTTTGAATAATCTTTCTTTTCTATATTCAAAAGCCTTAAGAACACAAAAATCTCCCACTGTGAGCCTCATACTTCTTAGGAAGACAGGAGCCACTATGCAGATATCCTACCGCTATTTGGGTCACCAAATCTCTGTACCAGCTGTATCCACCAATCTCTTCTCTTTTCAAGTAGCAACAGAGTCTGGTTCCCTCATCATCATGCAGTCCTGCTCCCCTGCTCCCTTTACCCTCTTTCCACCAGGGGGACCTTCCCCACACCACCAGCTCTGCGCTAATCTGCACACAAGCCAGCACAGGGGCCAGCATGCAATAATTGGTAAACTGTGTTCTCTGCATTACACCTGTGGATTAAGATACATAGCAGTTAATCTTTCAAGATAGTATAGTGCTGAGTGTTCTTGTAATTGCCAAAGAGGATATGTGGACATTGAAATGTAAGCTTCCACAGGCAGTTGTGAACGTGAGACCAAGTTCTAATGGTGTGGCATTTTCTCCAAGCCTTATAAAAGTGTCACAACTGCCATATGGATTAGGATGACTGCTATCAAGAAAACAGAAAACTCCAACTGTTATGAGAATGTGGAGAAATAGAAAGACTTCTGTCCTGCTGATGAGAATATAGAATGGTACAGTCACTGTGGAAATAGTATGGAGGTTCCCTGCCAAACTAAAAATAGAAAACTATCTGACCACATGATCTGACAGTTTCATATCTGGGTATGTGCCCCAGAGAATTAAAAGTGGGATACTGCACACCCATGTTCATAGCAGCACTATCACAATATACCAAAGGTGGAAGCCACCCAAGTATCCATCAATTGATAAACAAATAAAATATAGTATATACACACAGTGGAATATTGTTGGTGTTGCTCAAGTGCTCAGTCGTGTCCAACTCTTTGTGACCCCATGGACTGCAGCACGCCAGGCTTCCCTGTCCTTCACTATCTCCTGGAGTTTGCTTAAATTCATGTCCATTCAGTCGGTGATGCTATTATGCAGCCTTCAAAAGGAAGGAATTTCTGACACCTGCTACAAGATTGATGAATTTTGAGGACATTATGCTGAGCAAAATAAGCTCACAAAAGGACAAATACAGCATGATTTCATTATTATGAGGTCCCCAGGGGAATCAAATACAAAGAGACAGAAAGTAGATGGTAGGGGCCAGGGGCTGTGGGAGAGTTTCAATTTTATATGAAAAAGAAGTTCTGGAGATGATGGTGGGAATGGTTGTACGACAATGTGAATTTATTTAGTGTCACTGAGCCAAACACTTAAAAACAGTGAGGCCGGTAAAGTTATCAGTATTTTACCACAATTAAAAAAAAACACACAATGGTCACAGGCCACATTTATTGCCTAGTTTAAAGGATTTTTCAGGGCTTCCCTGGTAGCTCAGATGCTAAAGAACCTGCCCACAATGCAGGAGGTTCGGGTTCCATCCCTGGGTCGGGAAGATCCCCTGGAGAAGGGAATAACAACCCACTCCAGTTTTCTTGCCTGGAGAATTCAGTGGACAGAGCCTGGCGGGTGGACAGTCCATGGGGTCACAAAGAGTCAGACACGACTGAGTGACTAACACACACTTAAAGAATTTTCCAGAGATTCTGTGGAGATTAGACAGATATGAAATAATAGCTCTACTGAACGAGACCCTGGCTCATTCCCAGATGACATGTGATCTTATCAGAGATGGAGACACAGGGGCCTGATGGCCTGTCCCATTCAAAGTTTACATTAAGTCAAAGTACCCCTGGGACCTAGAATACACTCTCTGGCAAGCAAGTGACTGTGCCAAGGCCTCCCTTCGAGTGGTTTAACTCTCATTACACCAGAGAGAAGGATGTGACCTTTGTATTTTATTCTTGTTGTTCAGTAGCTAAGTCCTGTCTGACTCTTTGAGATCCCATGGACTGCAGCATGTCAGGCTTCCCTGTCCTTCACTATCTCCTGGAGTTTGGCTCAAACTCATGTCCAGTGTATTTTATAGGTTCTCTTTTTCTGTTGTTAATCAATCAACAGATATTTGCTAAGAACCTATGACATACAAGGAGCACAGTAGGTTGAACCTTAAAATACTGCTAACATTCAACCATTTTGACCTGTGGGGAAGAGAGGCAATTTCATATTGTTCGACCTAAACTCGTCTGATGCAAGAGAACTGATACAGAGACACAGAAAGGCTGGCTAGCAGCCCGTACAGACAAACCTGAGGTCTTCCGAGAGGGGCTTTTTGACGAGGAAACCAGGTGAGCTTGGGACATGGGTCCGATGGGCAGAGTCACTCGAGCTACAAAAAATGGTCGCAGAGGGAGGCAGAGTGCCAGGTACAGGCTGTGTGTGGAACTGTGAGAACGCAGTTTGGATCAGGAGATGCTGAGGAGCAGAGAGTCGAGGGCAGTGGGAGCACGCCTGGATCTAGAGTCTGGACAGTCACAGGTCTGCAGGGAGGAGGGAGTGGCTGGACCCAGGAGTGAAGTGAGGACATGGAAGCCCATGTCCAAGAAGGATGGGTGGTTGAGGGAAGGAATTAGGGAAGTCAGAGAGGCTAGCAGTTCCCACTTAGTGGAGCAGATCACAGGAGGAATAGGGAGCAGAGCATCATGCACCAAGGGTAGGGGAGAAAGAGGTGGTGCGGGCTGGAGTGGGGGTGGCATACTGCTCGAGAAAGGCAGGAGCAAGTAATTCAAGTAAGGAGGAGGAGGATGGGAACAGATGGAGGTAGGGCTGGGTTGTGCTTAGTCACACAGTTGTGTTCAACTTCTACCACTGAGCCACCAATGTCTTTTTTCTTTAGGACCATTTAGCAGGTTATACAAAGGTTCTAAGCATTTTACATTATTGTGCAAAGCAGCTCACCTTCTCTACATGAACGATGTTTATCAGTTCTAAGATTGTCCCTAAGTGACTGACAGCAGCTCTGCATGCGTGCGTCTAAGGCCGTGAAGGTGCAAAGATTTCAGGACTTGGCAAAGATCACACGGCTGGAGTGATCTGGGTCAGGCTCAGGCTTACATCCAGTGTGGACACCAAGGTCGCAGGGTTAGAAGAGCAGGGAGGGAGGATCACTTCTTCCTTGGCCTTGAGGCTTCCGCAGGTCCTGATCTTTTCTTGGAAAGCCCCAGGTCCTCAACCATCAACGGGAGCTCAAGTACAAGGCTCTGGTCCTCTGGTTAACTTTGGTTGTTAGAGCCCCATCCCCAAGCTGAGGTGACTTAGATACTCAGTTGTGTCTGACTCTTTGTGACTCCATGGACTATAGCCCACCAGGCTTTTCAAATGCCCATCCCTGGCCAAGGAGGCCATGCATTTTAAGACACTGTCACAGTGAGTCTATATTACTGTGGGGTTCATCCATCTTCAGTAGTGACTTATGGTCAAGTCACAGGCTCCCTCAAGGAAGGAACAGACTCTCCAGTTCGTTTGCGAAGCTTAGAGCTGAGCTGGAGAAATGCAAGTGGAGGTGCAGGCAAAGAGGATTTTTTTTAAAGCTCATTCTCGAGTCCACTGGCTTAATCATGGGCCATGACTTCTGTCAACTGTGCTCAATGGACTGTTCAACCTGTCGATTTACTTGTGGGGTTGGGTTAGGCATCCATCCCAGGGGGTGTATCAGAAAAGCATATCAGAACTTCTATTTTTTAATTACACAAAAAGAAAAACTTAATTGTACTAATATTTAGTGTTGTTTGCTATTTTTGCCAATATTATTCAATATTTACAATACATATAAATGTGTAAATAAATATACACAGTTAAAAGACAAAGCCCATTCTAGTCCTGATGATCAGACGTTTCTCTCTAGACGACCTCAGAAAAGGCAGGCTGTAAGACAGCAGGTGTGCATACAGGGTCAGGACAGTATCTACCCTGCAAGGCCCCACAGCTCGGGAAGGTCCAGGAACCCCTGCCCTCCAGGTTGGAACTTGAGCCCTTGAGAAGCCTGCTCTCCTGGCTGGAGCTGTCACCCTCCAGGTCTGAGTCACTATATCTGGCCAGGGGTACTGTCTGCTGGGAAAGGGTGCATCACCCCCACTTTTATGGTGGCTCAGATGGTAAAGAATCTGCCTGCAATGTGGGAGACCCAGGTTTGATCCCGGGTCAGGAAGATCCTGGAGAAGGAAATGGCAACCCACTTCCGTATTCTTGAACGGAGAATTCCACGGACAGAGAAGCCTCTGGGGGGCTCCACTCCATGGGGTCGCCAAGGGTCGGACATGAGTGAGCAACTAACACTTTCCACTTTCAAGTTAACATCTACCCCCATGTGATGGTGTCAGGAGGGTGGAGCCCTCACGAGCACCCTCATCAGAACAGCCTAGGAAAAGCCGGCTCTCTCTGCCATTGGAGGGTTCAGGGTAGATGTCTGCAAATGGGCAGGCCCTGGCCACAGCCTGACCACGAGACCTGGTGACCTCAGACCTCCAGCCTCCAGAACTGTCAGGAACAAATCCGATGTTTCTAAGCCGCTTGGCTACAGTATTTTGTCACAGTGACAAGAGCTGAGACTCAGCATAAGTCTTCAGGACGTTGGTTTCAACTTCTGCCTGAACCTCGATGGCTGTTGGTGCTATCAGCTCAGGCTGAGGAGGGTGGGGGGCTTCATTCCACATAACACAGGGAGAACAAAGGGGCTCAGGAAAGGGTGACTTCCAAGAGTGTGGGCTTGCCAGTCAGCCGAGGTGAGGACGCAGGATGAGGTCAGGATCAAGCATGGCTCCTGGGCTGGAGAGGTGGTGTCTCCAGGATGCAGAGTCAGCTGGAACCTCCTTGAACACTGGAGGAGGCTGAGTTCTAAGCTGGGGTGGGCTGGCTCTGAAACCACAGAGTGAGAACTCTGTGGAGCCTCCTGGAGCCAGGGCTCTGGATGGGGCTCCCGAGGAAGCCGAGGGGCATGAGGACGGGGATGGTGTCATGTGGACCACTCGACACAAGGAAGCCCGACTGGCATCTCCCAAGGTCCTGCGCACATGGGACGACCCCGTCCCAAGTGCCATGCTGGTCAACCCCGCACAACCCTGTGAACTACAGAGGTTAAAGCAGCCCTCCTGACTCATGACCCAACACTCTGAATGGCTGCATAATGTGCTTGAAGTCACGGGGCCAGTAAGGATGGCCTGGCCCTTCCAGGGACAGCAGATGGCACCTGGCCCAGGTGTTAGAGCAGAAATACTAAATACACAAGTCACATACTTGCTGATGAAAAACACTGGATTCTAGGGAGCAGTTGGCTCAAACCAGACCCATATTTTTGAAAGTAGAATTTTAAGAGAAAACTTTCCAACTCTGTTACACTCTCCGTCTGAATTTTGGTCTCACTATTTTGGCATTCTGGTGCTGCATGGTAGGAATGGTGAGAGATCAGATCATGAACCAGTCAGCACATGGAAACCAAAGACACAGCGGAACGGCACCACAAATGCTTTGGAAACGGCATATCTTCAGGAGATATCAAGGAAGGGAACTGGAAGACTTGTCCAGTTAAGAGTTTCCTTTGAGAGGCACTTTGGGAGAGCAGATGGGCAGCTTGAGTGCCCAAGAAACATGAGTCTGTGGCATTCTGCAGAAGCCACGTGTGGGGACCCTGGTGGCTCTAGACTAAGTCACAGGCTCTTCCTGGAAAATGAAGGCACATTTAACGCAAACATATGAGCAGTCACACAGACCACAAGCCACCAGGTGTTACTGTCCTCCAATGTCTGTGCAAAGAAGGGAACTGCAAGACTTGTCCAGGGAACCCCTGGGTGTGCAGAAAGGTGACAGCACACGTGTACCTGGATGGACTGCTGGCGATCCACACTTCAAAGCACACGGGGACCCTGCTGGACACCCCTAACCCCCCTCACGGAACCTCACAAAGGCAAATCCTGATCGACACCAGGGAGCTAGAGATGCCCCCCTTAGTTGTCTGAGATTAAAAATAATTGTTACAACCATAAGCCTTAAAGAGGTTCCTTAAGCCAAAATATGTGTTTGTAATGTGTCCTTTATTTCTTCCTGAATGGCTGTGTGTATCAGTATTTTGGTGTCCAGGCACTCTCAGTATAGAGGGACTCCTGCATGAGGTCAAGGTGGAACTCACAACACGGAGATCTGAGAGTTAGGAGGAAGTGGGATTTCCATGACAAAACCCAGGATCTACCTGTTTGTCTAAGGTGACAGTCTGCCTCACTCACCATGAAGGTCCATTCTTATGTAACTGGGTGCCCCCAACCTCAGATTGTTTAGTTCCTAAGTCATGTCTGACTCTTTTGAGACCCCATGGACTGTAGCCTGCCAGGCTCTGTCCACAGGACTTCCCAGGCAAGAATATTGGAGTGGGTTGCCACTTCCTTCTCGAAGGGATCTTCCTGATCCAGGGATCGAACCCACATCTCCTGCATTGGCAGGCAGATTCTTTATCACTGAGTCACCTAAGTCCCATCAATTTCAGGTACCAGACACCAAATTTCTAATTTATCATCAAATGTTTAACAAAGGCAACAACTAAAGATACAATGAACTCGCAGAGAGGAGTGTTGTGGGGGAGAGGTGTGCTCCTGAACCCAGACCCTGGGCTTGCCACCTGCTCCCGGAGGCAGCAGCCACACCCTCATGCAATCAGCTGGTGACTCACCTTCTCCATCTGTGTGATGGGTATGATCGCAGGACCACCTCAAGGAGCTGGGACGAGGATGCTGAGTCCAGCAAAGAGGGAGAGATGAGCACACGTCTGCTGCAATCCAGAGCTCTCTGGCTCTGTATTCCCAGTGCCCAGTGCTCAGAGGGGCTGGACAACGGCTTCCCCAGTGCATGAAAGGCAGGCAGGAGAGGGGAAAGGAAAGCGAGAGGAGAGAAGGCTAGCGGATAACAGGCTGGTGACGTATACAATTTCCAGAGTAATTTTAAGACCAAACTTGAGATTCTGGTTTCTCTTGGAGTCATGCTAATTAAAATTTATTTCAAGATACAAAAATGTGGTCGTAGAAAAAGAAAACACACAAGTAATAAGTTTATTAGAAGTCCTCCTCAAAGCACTCCCCTGGGGACACTGAGTGCTCAAGCTTATATGAACCCCTTCCCCACTGCTTAGTCCAGGCTTGGCAAAAGATGAACACACACAGGGTCTCGTCATAATACTTTTTTATTACAATATCCAAAAAACTGAGTATGCAGTTTAGGAGGTCTCAAGACCCCTTCCTCAACTGTAGGAATGTGCCATCTCAAGACTGTATATTGGAACTATAAAGGAGTTCGGATGTAAAGAGTAAAGAAAATGCAATTTCTTCATAAACATTCTGTGTCTCTTACTACCAATCACATATCCTTTTGTAAATCCTGAAAAATTTCCCTGTAAAGCAAATACTATATATATATATATATAGTGTGTGTGTGTGTGTGTGTGTGTGTGTGTGCGTATACGTGTGTGTGTGTGTGAAGTGTGGGTTGCTTCCCTCCCCAAAGATCACCTGTTTTCCTTAATCATCTGCATTAGTGTCAACAAATGGCTACAGGTACATATGACTTTGAGAATTAAATACATCACTGTGAGATTGAAACGAGCCGAAGGGCAAGAGGAAAGAGCACTCTGCTGATGGCACGTCAGGGGGAAATTTCTGAAACCACCGTCTCCCCCAGTCTCTGGCCCCTCTTCTGCAAACTGGCATTCCAGGACCTCTTTTCTTTATTGCAAGCGCAGCCCCAAAGGCACTGGACAGCATCTTCCCTCCCGTCTTGCCCGGTGGTTCCAGTATTGCTAACAGCGCCCGGGGTTGCCCCGAGAGCCTGGGAGCCGTGGGAGTGCAAACGACATGGATGGAGAGCTGCTGGGGTCAGGACTGGGGGTCCCCAGGCAGGTGCCGCCTGCTCTGTGGCTCATGGGCATAAGGGCAGCTCTGGTGCATCCACACGGCGCCCAAGGTCTATAAGGGGGTCTGCTGGCGCGAGCGGTGTGAATGGACTAAGGCCGTCTCCCACGGAGGAGGAATAAAGTGAACCGACTCGCTCTGTCCACCTCTCATCACAAAAACCAGCCGGGAAGGCCCGGGATGGCAAAGAGTGGGGCGGTGGCAAATAACCGACCTGGACAAAGAGGGGACCAGGCGGAGAGAACGGGGCCTGCAGGAGAGCCCAGCCAGGGTGCCTTCCCGGGACATCACTGCAGCGCCCGGACGAGGTAGAGCTTCTCCCCGTGCTCGCTGGTGAAGATGGGGGCCTTCTTATAGTGCTCCACCAGCTCGTCCATGGTGTGGAAGCGCCGCTGCCCAATGCAGTAGACGTTGTCCACCAGCTGAACCTTGAAATGCTTGTTCTTCCCTGATGCTTTGAGAGACACGGAGAAGTCACTGGGCTGTGGGGGAAAGAGAACAGGTTACCACTGGGCTCCGTGTACCGGCTGGGGAGCCTGGGCTCCGGTCCACACCCAGGGCAGCCGCTTCCTGACCTTTAGAACCACCCGGAGGCTGGTGAGATGCTCGTGTTCTGGATCGAAGAAAAGTGACACTGTACTTAGTACTTTCGGTGCAAAATGTACTTTCACTAATTGAAAACTGGAGACTTGTTCTGAAATGTACAGCCCCGATGCGAACCAATGCACATTTTTCATTTCCCCAGCTAGTCCTTAGATTTGTAGAAAGTGGTCTGTACATAGGCAGCGGCTAGACATACACTTCCTCTGGCTTCTACCACTATTAGGAGTCCAGCCAACAGCATGGCGCTGGCCCAAATATAGACACCAAAGTCAATGGAACAGACAGATGAATGAATATAGAAACTGTGGTATGTATGTATATACATATGCAACTGGAATGTTACTCAGCTGTAAAAAAAAAAAAAAAAGAATGCATGCGAATGAGTCCTAATGAGGTGGATGAACCTAGAGCCTGTTATACAAAGTGAAGTAAGTCAGAAAGAGAAAGACAAATATTGCATATGAACACATGTGTACGGAACGTAGGAAGACGGTACTCATGAACCTATTTGCAGGGCAGCAGTAGAGGCACAGACAGAGGACAGACCTTCGGGCACTGGGGGAAGGAGAGAGTGGGACGAACTGAGAGAATAGCATGGAAACACACACATTACCAGACGTGCACGGGAGACGGTGGGAACTTGTTGTATGACACAGGGAGCTCAACCGAGTGCTCCGTGAGAACCCACAGGGGTGGGATGAGGAGAGAAACAGGACAGGGCTTCAGGAGGGAGGGGACATATGTATACCTGGGGGTGATCCCTGTTGCTGTGTGGCAGAGGCCAGCACAATATTGTAGGGCAGTTATCCTCCGATAGTTGTATTTTGTTCTATACTTCTCTATATTGTATAATTATAATTGATTAAAAAAAAAAAAGTCAATGGAACAGAATAGAGAGCCCAGAAATAAATCCACACTCTCGGGGTCAATTAATCTGTGACAAAGGAGGCAAGAATATACAACAGAAAAAAGATGGCCCCTTCATTAAGCAGTGCTAGGAAAGGTGGATAACTACAAGGAATGAGATTGGAACATGATGGGTGACACAGACAATCAATGAGATGGAAGGATGTCCCACCCTGCCGTCTCACTGTCATTCCTGTTCTTGCTGTTTCTGAGCCACCCCTTGTCCCTCTCCCTGCTCAACCATTCCTGAGGGGCTCAGAGTGCAGAATGGCCACGTGGAGATGCCTCTGCATCCCCAGACTGGACAAGCTCCACTCTCCTTGGCTTTGTTGTTACTGTCACTTAGTCACTCAGTCATGTCTGACTCTTCAAGACCCCATGGACTACAGCCCATCAGGCTCCTCTATTCATGGGATTCTCCAGGCAAGAACACCGGAGTGGGTTGTCATTTCCTTCTCCAGGGAATTGTCCCCACCCAGGGATCAAATCCACGTCTCCTGCATTGGCACTTGAATTCTTTTTCACTGAAACATCTCCTTGGCTGTTGTCCAGCAGAAGATATCCTAACACATCTGTTGGTCAGGGCTGTGTCTAATCCATGGCTGTGTCCACAGACAGCCTAACAGATAGAGCTGTATGATTCAGGTCTAAAGTGAATTCTGAGTCCAGACTTTCACCCTTCCCCAAACCAAGAACTCACTGCTGGTGACGACCCACCAATCCAGCCCCTGCTCACATGTCTCCCACCAGGACAAAAACAACAAGCATCCCTTCATTGGTTTTTACACTGACTCTGCAAATGTTTAATTAAAAGTGAACAGATCTTGCAAAATGAGAGACAACTCCATATAAACCAATGACAACTCAGGGAAAGGGGTGTCTAGGAGAACCCAGATCTGGGGTGGGCCACTGGTCCCCAACCATCACAACTGTCAGCATCACAATATTGTAATTGTCCTCCAATTAAAATAAATAAAATTTTAAAAAGTATCAGAGAGATAGACATAGTCAGTCAGTTAGTAATTGTGTGTCCCTTGGGGCTTCCCTGGTGGCTCAGAGGGTAAAGCGTCTGCCTGCAATGCAGGAGACCTAGGTTCGATCCCTGGGTCAGGAAGATGCCCTGGAGAAGGAAATGGCAACCCACTCCAGTACTCTTGCCTGGAAAAACAACATGGACAGAGAAGCCTGGTAGACTACAGTCCATGGGATTGCAAAGAGTCGGACACAACTGAGCGACTTCACTTTCACTTTGCCCAAAATAGAGCAAATAAATCTTTGAGGGGAAAACCTCATCTTATCTCTATACTAAACCCAGGGCCCAGTGCCCTGGGGGAAGCCCAGGAAACACTGGGGGGATAAAATTTCAGGAAGAGATGGGAAGATCTAGATCCAATTAGGCTTTGGGTTGTGTGTTATTTCCAGAACCACAGCCATTAGAGGATTAGGGGTGGACGGGGGATACAGACGGAGAAGGCGATGGCACCCCACTCCAGCACTCTTGCCTGGAAAATCCCACGGATGGAGGAGCCTGGTAGGCTGCGGTCCACGGGGTCGCTAAGAGTCGGACACGACTGAGTGACTTTCCTTTCACTTTTCACTTTCATGCATTGGAGAAGGAAATGGCAACCCACTCCAGTGTTCTTGCCTGGAGAATCCCAGGGACAGGGGAGCCTGGTGGGCTGCTGTCTATGGGGTCACACAGAGTCGAACATGACTGGAGTGACTTAGCAGCAGCAGCAGCAGCAGAAGGGGGATACAGAACTTGAAAATTATTTCCCCAACTTGATCTCTTATGCCCCTTCCCCAAAAAAGAAATGAGTCATCATGAATGATTCATCGGATCAACCAGCCATCAGCTTGCACACTGCTATATTTAAAACAGGTAACCAATAAGGACATACTATATAAAACAAGAAACTCTGCTTGTGTTATGTGTTATGTGGCAGCCTGGAAGGGAGGGGAGTTTGGAGGAAAACGGATACATGTGTATGTATGGCTGAATCCCTCTGCCACGCACCTGAAACTATCACAACATTGTTAATTGGCCACTGTTGTTTAGTCGCTAAGTTGTATTCCACTCTTTGTGATCCCATAGACTGTAGCCTGCCAGGCTCCTCTGTCCATGGGATTCTCCAGTCAAGAATACTGAAATGGGTTGCCATATCCTCCTCCAGGGGATCTTCTTGACCCAGGGATCGAACTTGAGTCTCCTGCATCTCCTGAATTGGCAGGCGGATTCTGTACCGCTGAGGCTACTGGGAAAGCCTCATTAATTGGCCATACTTTAATACAAAAAAGTTAAAATAGTCTAAACGGCACAGAAGGACATTTTAAGTAATCCACTGCACAATTCTCAAATCACTGCTATTTTCACATTTACACAAGACTGATCAAGATGAATGTGAGCTGGTCTCAGTGTTATCAGTATTCCCACCCAAGCTGGATGCCGTGTATGGTTCTGAAAACAGAACAAAGTAAACAGGTACCGCCAGACAGGTGCTTTGCATAGGATGGCCTGAGCATCAGCCCCCTGGCCCCTGTCACGTGGCAGTCAGTTCTGGTGGGTGAAGACTCGAGCAGTCACCATGCCCTGTGTCCAGCAGTATATACATGTTAGGGACTGCTCAGCTCTCTCTTGGGGTTTCCGGTGTTCAAGAAGCAATGTGTAGTTTCAAGATCTGTTCATTTTTAGAAGCATATACGTTCTGTGCCAAAAGCCTGTGCCTTCTGATAAAGACAGAAGGCAACTTCAGTTTTACATTTAGGACCAGCCGGGCACTGAGCTAGTTTTAGAGACTCTTAATCAGTTCATAGACAAAGCAGCATCGTACGGAGGGAGTGCGTGAGACGGCGTCACTATGTGATAGACTCAATCTTACTTATGCCCCACAATCAGCAGCTGACTTTCTGAATTTGCTTTTAATTTAAGCGCCTTAATTTAGCCTCCTGATATGTATGTCTCCTGTACATATGCATTACGGCAGTAAAACTGGTCACTGTAGCAGACAGTAATTTTTAATTTTTTTTCGGCTCCTGAGGAGAAACCTTGAAGTTAAGGACATGGGAGGAATTATGTTTATACCAAGCAGGGGGTGCCGAACCTTCAGAGAACTCTCATTCCAGCATCTCTGTGGTTCTGATCTATGTGCTAAAATGCACTGTTACACGTCACCAAGTTCTAAAGGAAGCCTGAGGATGCACTGGGCCAGGGGGATCTCAATTTGTGCTCCCAAGTCCAGTAGCATCACCTGGGTGCTTGTCAGAAAAAGCGATTTCTCAGGCTCCACTGCAGACCCCCTGAATGAGCAGCTCAGGGGCAGGGCTGTCCAGGGGCTTCAGATGCAGTTTGAAATGAGGTCTGAGTGAACCACCTTACAGTGCTTTCAAGTGTTGAGGGCCATGAGAACAAGACAGGAATGTGATTCACATGCTAAGACACAGCTTGGAGGAGGTGGCTGCATGACAAAGCCCCCCACTCCCCAGGGTGGGGAAGCCTGTCTGACTCTGCCCTGAGGGGTCAGACCTTGCTCTAGATACTCCCTGCAGGGGACCCCCTGGGTGGCACAGTCAGGATTCTCTTCTCTTCTCAAGAAGCCAGCCTCCTGGATCTGACAAGAAAACGGGCTGCTCCAGAGGTGGGAAGGAGGCATGGGAGTGGATCCCGGAGAAGTTGGGGCCACCAGTCTTGGTCCTTACAGGTTTTTCTGTCCCAAAAGCCTTGGGGAAGTCACGTGAAGGATGGAGCCACACTGGTCTGCACTGGCCATGGGCGCTGGGCAGGAAGAATCAGTGACCCTCTGAAGCTAAGCATGTCACAGAAACTTGACGGGGGTCTGCTGGCTCAACCACACTGAGAAGAGGACTGAAGGCCAAGAGCCCAGCATCTGGGGTGGAACTGACTTGCAGTCACTGGCCCCTAGAGGTCGGTGACATGCCTCAGACACCATCTCCGGTGGGCAAGTACTTTCCTCGCCTGTATCTTGAGACTAAAACGTAAACACTTCTTGCACAGTTTCTCCTGCAAGTCGAGAAGGAACTGTTTTCAAAGGACAGGCAATAAAGACTCCTGGCAGTAGAGAGAAGAGGTGGGCTTGCCAGCCTCCGGGAAAGAAATCTTTACGGAGAGCCGAGCAGAGCAGAATGCAAACCGTTCTCCCTCCATCTGGGCTCCTCAGCTCATCGCATCAGACAAGGTGTTTCCCCTTCACTCAGTGAGAAACCACAGAAAAGTGAAGTCATGTCCGATTCTTTGCGACCCCATGGACTGTAACCTGGCAGGCTCTTCCGTCCATGGGATTTTCCAGGCAAAAATACTGGAGTGGGTTGCCATTTCCTTCTCCAGGGGATCTTCCCAACCCAGGGATTGAACCTGAGTCTCTCACACTGCAGGCAGACTCTTTACCATCTGAGCCACCAGGGAAGCCCCCGAGAAATCACAATCAGGGCAGAAAACACTCGCTGGGAGGGCCGGAGTGCCTACTGAGGCTGTGGGCCCCCCACCCCTTGCTCTGGGTCTGCCTGTGCCTGTGTGCTATTAAAAACAAGGGATATACAGTTCAAAGAAACTCTAGCAATTTCTATGTTTTCTCCTTGCTGACTGACTGCAGTGATCAGCAGATTACTGGGAGCAAAGCCTGAATTACCTCTCTTCTGTAAATGAAAATGGAGCCCTCCAGCCTAGGAGGCAAGCCCGTTCACAGTCCTTCTGCAGTTACGGCTAACAAGAAATGAAGTAGGAAGATGGAAAGGTTTACACTGGTGCTATTAATACATGTGCCAGCTGTGCACCTTTCTCATATTACAATTTATTAGACCCATTTCTTTTTTTCTTTTTTTTTTAGTATTGATTTATTTGGCTGCTCTGAGTCTTAGTTGCAGCATGCAGGATCTAGTTCCCTGACCAGGGATTGAACCTGGGTCCCCCACATTGTGAGCTTGGAGTCTTAGCCACTAGATCACTAGGGAAGTCCCAAGATATAGTTTTTTGTTTTTTGTTTTTTTAATTTCCACTACAGCTTTTAATTCTTGGGGGGAATCATTTCTAACAGGTACTCATAAATTTACATGAGAGCAGTATATCCATAAAGAAAGCTGAGCATCAAAGAATTGATGCTTTCAAACACTGGTGCTGGAGAAGACTCTTGAGAGTCCCTTGGACTGCAAGGAGAACAAATTAGTGAATCCTAAAGGAAACCATCCCAGAATATTCATTGGAAGGACTGATGCTGAAGCTCCAATACTTTGGGCCCCTGAAGTGAAGAGCTGACTTATTAGAAAAGACCCTGATGCTGGGAAAGATTGAGAAGAGGAGAAGAGGGTGACAGAGGATGACAGAGGTTGGATGGCATCATCAACTCAACAGACATGAGTTTGAGCATGCTCCAGGAGATGGTGAAGGATAGGGAAGCCTGGCATGCTGCAGTCCATGAGGTCACAGAGTCAGACACAACTGAGTGACTGAACAACAATAGCAAGTATGTCAATAAACATTTACATCAAGGGAGCTAATGATCTGGGTGGTTTATGAAAATGTTTCTGAATACTGTTACAGATGAATTATTTGACAGAGTTTTCAGGAGGCTCAGTGGTAAAGAATCAGCCTGTCAATGCAGGAGATGAGATCCAGGTTCGATCCCTGGGTCAGGAAGATCCCCTGGAGTAGGAAATAGCAACCCATTCCAGCATTCTTGCCTGGGAAATTTCACCAGAGAAGCCAGGTGGGCTACAGTCCATGAGGTTGCAAAGAGTTGAACAGGACTGAGCTACTGAGCATGCACACACTCACACTTGCACTCTAGTTTAAAAGAACTGTTTTTCAGTTCCCACTGATTTACTAGACACTCATCTCTCTCTTCATGGTACACTTGCAGCCTGAAGGGAGGTTGTCTGGACCCCTGGTGGCAGCAATCCTGAGCCAGAGGCCACCAAGTCTGACTGCAGTTCACAAGCCCAGAGGTCAGTGGGCACAGAGGAAGCACTGGGCATGCTGGCACCTCCTCTGGCTGCTGCTGGCTCCCAGTCACTCTGAATCTACACACACACGCTGGACAATTGCGTCATCAGTGAATGTGGAGAATATTCTCTAAGGTCTCATGCAGCGCTGGGATTCGACGGCCGACAGGATGACACACCCGGACTCCAGTGCCGACCTGGCTGCCACGGGTTCAGCACAGCCACGAACGAAGGCAGTTACACCCGTGAGCACAGGCCCCGTCGTGGGACCCAGGAACACGGCTCACGGAGGCTTCCCAGACGGAAAGGAGGAGGAGCGAGGTGTGGATGGCATGTGTGCTTAGACTGGGCAGGGAGGGGGGTGCTGGGGGGATGGGGGCAGCTGTACTCTACAGTTTTCCAGATGTGTGCGAAGGTCCACAGGAGGAGAGAGCAGCGTCTGGGCAGCATGCAAGAGAGGGCAATGGGAGGTCGCCTCCGTGGACCAGGAGGAGCCACTGAGCCGCCCTCGGCCACGTGACTGGGATTCCTCCAGGGCACCCAGTGGCACAGCCCAGCCACCTGCACCGCCTCCTTCTGCTCTCACCACAATTCAGGTTTCAGGTAACAAGCAGCCCTCTGTTCCACTTTCTACAGCATCTTCCTCCGAAAAAGGGGATTCAGCATTCTTCACCTTCTTTTACACGTAATACGGCAGAGATAAAACTCCATCCAAAGCTCTTCGTAATAAATGACACAAAAACATAGGGACACAAAATATGGGGAAATAGATGATCTCTTTACGATCTTTAACATCTTACAGAGAAAAACAGCTTCCTACACCACAGGCTGATGTTTTGCAGACCTCAACCTAGTTTGTAAGCTGTCACTTTCTACAGCAACTGAAAAAATAAAACACTTGACAGTTTACAGAGTACACAGAAATTTAGTTACTGGTTATTCTTCACTGTAATACAGTTTTCTAGCCGTATCCACAGAGTAAGTCTGAACAAATACATAAGGATTTACTATGAGCATTAGATGAGAAGGCAGGTAGGAATTTTGAATTTTCTAGATTTAATGAGATATGGATGGAATATAATGATTAAATATGAAGAACTGACACTGTTCCATCTTTAGCTGCTAAAGGTAAATGACAATTAGAGGTGAGGAATGAGAGCAAGAGGGGGAGAGAGAGAAAACTCGATATTGAGATCCAAGATACAAAAGGGTCGAAGCAGGGTCACCTCGTCCATTTACTGGCTGAAAAACCATGTCTTAACACATGCCTTTGAAATACCCACACATCACTGACCCCGGATATCGTAGGATATGCCAATGCTTTGCTTGTTGTTCTGAAATATGTCCACCCCTCCCCCCATCCCCGCCCAAGCACAGATTTCCCAGAACTCAGATCTTTTTATTTTTCAATACAGAAACATATGGAATATTTTTAAATGCAAAGTATCAAGCAAGAATCTTGCTCATTTATAGTGAAATTGTTCGGGATATTTAAAAAAATGAAACGCATCTTGAAGAGGCACTCTAAAAAAGCGGCTATGCTCACTGAGGAATCACAGGTCCTGCAGTGACCAAAGGTAAGTCCTGAGCACAGGGAACTAGAGGAAGGAAAAGGAAACTGAATGGGGATGCCTGTGGATCCTGCAGAAACAGGACCCCGAAGCCAGGTCAGGCTGGAGGCTCCGGGCTCACGCAGCTTTGAACGGTAGGCTCAACCTTAGAGACGCCAGAGTGAACAGGGAAAAAGACAACAGGCAGAAAGAAGACGGGAAGGTGCAGGCAGGAAGCAGAGGCAATGGAGGCCGAAAATGGATAAGCAATGGACTTGTCCATCTGAACGGCTCCTCACGGTTGCAGATGACGGGTGGGCAGAGACCTGGTTACGAGCATGAAGACAGCGCAGCCGGCTCGCCCTGCCATCAGGAGAAGAGCAGCAGCACGGCTGAGAGGCCCTGAGCATCTCTTTGGCACAAGACAGGTGCACACACAGCAGACAGCGCCACGTGTAACAGCGAGTTCCAGCCAGACGAGCAGCCCAGCACACCCTCGGGCCACGTGGCAGCCTTCAGGCTGAGCCGGGGCCATGGCAGGGGCAGAGCTAATCAAGTCCCAGAGGGCGTCTTCCCCACCCCAAGAACCAGTGGCCCAGTATACAATGAGCTGTCGTAGCTCAGTTTTCTAAATTAAAACAGAAGGAACAAAACGTGGAAAGGGTCCCCCCCAAAAAATGGTTAAAATAAACAAGCAATACTTTAGTTATTTAGAAAAGGCCTTCTCTCATAACCCGAGACAAGTATCACATTGCTGCTTCTTCAAGTTCCTGGGAGTGGAGTATAGATAAGAAAATTACCCTCCTCTACCTCTAAAAGGACCTGGTCCCAAGGTCTGACAGTGACCATGGCCTGTATGTGCTTGTCTCATGGACAAGTCACAGGTTTTCTCTAAGCCAGTGATACTGTCTGCCTCCTGCTAAAGACTTTCCCCTTCCCCAGCCCCACAGAGAAGAACCTGGGGCTGGGGGCACTGTCTTCACTCTGGGGGGCTGCTTTTACCCCTCTCCTTTCTAAGAAGCCTCTTCAAACCCAATGTTCCTAAATCAGGACGAGACTCCTTGACTCTAAATCATCCTTGTCCCTCGATCACCTCCTACTGTGACGGGGTTTCTGGTGCTTTGAGTTTCTGCTCAGGGGGGTTGCAAGTGCTCTGGACCCGATTCTCTGAAGCCTCCTGATCTATGCATGGAGCAGACTTCATGTGAGAACAACTTAATGTGATGTCCTGCCAGAAACCATTGACTCTGGATGAGAAAAGCTCATTGCCCAGATTTCATATGCATCTACTGTTTAGGTCCCATGTGCTCGCCGCCATGAGCTGCTGCCACCACTGGGGGGCTGTTTTCCACCCCATCACAGCTGCCCCTCTCTGTCTGAAGGGAAACCACTTCTGTGGGCTTGAACTCCCTCTAGATCAGTCAGTGGGAATCTTGACTGTACACTTAGTAATCGTAGTATCAACCTTTTCAGGGGACAATTATAGTACACAGCACAGGCTGACTAGTCTTACATGTTGCATTTATATAATTAAATTGAAGTCTGTAGGAACCAACAGAAAATGATCATACTGCACTCTATCCTCAAAACTCACACTGGACTCCATCTTCAAAACTTTTGCTTCACTCTGGCAGATAAAAGGACTGACAAAACCAGCTTAGTACCTCCACAATGAAAACACAAAAAGGTACCTGGAATGACAGCCCAGTTCTCCCAGACAGCCTTGGCCACACACCTGAAACACAGACCCCAACTGTGTGCTGGAAGTAGGTATGCTCCAAGTCGAGAGGCCTCATACCGCTGACTCAACTTGGACACACAAACCCCTCTCTTAACAATTGTCCTTTTCCTTTTTAGCTCTGTTCCTGAGTGCTTTAAAAGCTTTCCAGAGAGAAACTCAGTGGTGCCTGTGGCAGAGACGCACTGAGGATTACACACTTTAAAAAGAAAAACACAGCAACCAACAAAAGATTGTGTCAGAAACAGGGGGTCTCTGCCTTGCTGAGAACATCTGATGTACCTCAGACCCAGAGAGGAAACACGTTTGGGTCATCAACACAGGGAAACCAGGGGAGAAAAGGATGTTTGGGTCTGCAGGGCAGAACAGGGGGGACCCCACTCAAGAGGCAGCTAAACCTCCAGAAGCTGAGACACTCCACACTGGCCATCTCACCTAGAAGAACACACCTTGCGGAGCAGAGGTGCAGCCAAGGCTGGGCAGTCCAAGTGGATGTCAGCGTAAGGTGGGGCTGGGGCCTCAGGACACACTGTATAGAGCATCTGTGTTCATCTTGCTTAATAAGCCCCACGAACCCCTGCTGTCTGAGGCCATTCACACACCTCCACACACTTGCATACTCTCTGCTTCCTTCCTGTGTGCCAGCCCCCCATCGAGGGTTCTCTGCCCTGAGAAGGAAGCCGTCCTGCACGGCCAGTGCGTACCCACACATGTGTACACACCTGGATGTGCATTACATGCATACCCAGATGTGCACACACATGCACACCTCTCCACCCACCCCACCCCACATTCACTGAGCACTCTCTGTTCTGACAGGGAAGTTGCACACATGCACACACACCGAGATGCACACCTGTGCACACCCAGACACATGTACACACCCCTTCACCCACCCTGCCCCACACTCATCAATGACTATCTTGATGAGAAAGTCGCCCTGCATACCTGATACACACATACAGAGAAGCACACACTCATGCGCGCATACACACACCCACCCCTCTACACACCCAACCCTGTACTCACTGAGGACTCGCTGTTAGGCAGGAAGAAGTTGCCCTGTCTCCCTGGTGCACACACAGAGATGCTCACATATGTGCACACCCAGACACATACACACGCACACCCCTCTGCCCACTCATCCCATCTTGCACTCACCGAGGACTCGCTGTCCCGCACAAGGAAGTCGCCCTGAACGCCCCGCGCGTTGAGTGCGCACTCGGCCTGGTGGCGAGTCACGTTCCCGTAGTACCACTCGCGGCCTGCGAACCGGCCGGCACGAGCAGGCCCCGCGAGTCCGGAGCCAGCGTGCGGGGCCGGGCCCTCGCTCAGCACCACCACGTAGTTCTTGGGCACCAGGCCGACCTGGCCTCGCGCGTTGCGGCAGCGCCACCACTCGGGGTCGTTCTCGGGCTTCTCGATCACCTCCATGGTCTCGCCCTTGTCGAAGTTGAGCTCCTCCTCGGTGACCGAGCTGAAAGGGTACAGCGTCTGCACCACCTGCAGCGCCCGCGCGCCCTGCCCATTGCTGAGCGTGGCACCGGGCCGCAGGCTTGAGCCCCCGGGCGCGTCGCCGGCTGCCTCGTCCAGCTCCTCCAGCACATAGTTGGACGGGAACCAGCCCACCTGGCCGTTGTAGCTGCCCCGCCACCAGCCGTCGCTGCACTTTTCCATGACGGTGACGCGTGAGCCCTTCACCAGCGACAGCTCGTCCTCGCGCTCTGCTGCATATGCGAACTTGACCACGGCGGGGATGCTGAGGTCGTAGATGCGGTCGGCGCTGCCCCCGTTGGCGGGGAACTCCGCGTCCGTGCTGGGCGTGGGGGAGGCATCGCGTGCGCTCGTCTTCCGGCGGGTCCTTCCGAGGCCTGTGGGGAAACAGAGCAAAGCTCAGCACAGGGACCAGGTTCAGCAGAGTGGGACCCGGCAAGGGCTCCACGCAGGGCCCGAGCCAAGGGGCAGCGCGTGCACACTGATGCAGAACGGGACTTGGCCCCCTGGCTGGTGACCAGCCAGTCACCAATAGAGGTAACAGCGGCCAAATGCTTGAAAGCTGGGAGTTATCGTATCTGATCTCTGCTTTCCTAAAGAAAAAAAAAAAACAAAGCCAGAACACCAGCAAACCATGAGGATGCTGCTGCCGCTGTCACTTCAGTCGTGTCCGACTCTGTGTGACCCCATAGACAGCGGCCCACCAAGCTCCCCCGTCCCTGGGATTCTCCAGGCAAGAACACTGGAGTGGGTTGCCATTTCCTTCTCCAATGCATGAAAGTGAAAGTGAAGTCACTCAGGTGACTTAGCGACCCCATGGACTGCAGCCTACCAGGCTCCTCCATCCATGGGATTTTCCAGGCAAGAGTACTGGAGTGGGGTGCCATTGCCTTCTCCAAACCATGAGGATAAAACAGTGTAAAGTCTGAAAATGATGAGAGCAGCCATATGCCACTAGGAGGAAAACAAAATAAACAAAAAGGCATCGGTACAAAAATATCTTCTGCATCAGGACAGAGGTATCTTCTGTGTTGTGGGTGGGAAATTGGACCAAAGGACCTTGAAGACCCTCCCTAGCTCTCAGACCCCTCAAGCTTGTCCTGCTCTGCCGGCCACCACCTGCCCTCCACTCTGGGGACACTCGGCACCCTCCCAGGGTGGCAACAAAGCAGCAACCTTGGGGAGAAACCCGTACCCTTCTCCTTCTTTCCCTTCTTTCAAAACTGCACAGATTTCGCACAAGTAGAGATGAGTGACTTAGAAAAAACAGTGCATGCAGTAAATTTAAGGCAGAATTTTTCATATTCTGGTGGCAAACCCACAAGTGGATCAGAAAATCAGTTTAAGGAGGTCTGAGCGGCCTGTATGTACGCACTGTCTTCTTTTTAAAAGGAAACAAAACAGAAGATGTCAGCGTGCATTAAACATAGAACTGCTGCTTCAGTTATATATGTGAGTCAGGGCCAAGCTGTCACCTGCAACATCACTTCCTGTGCATGAGGAATACAGCTTGAAAAGCCCTAAGGTAAAATGATTTAACCTGCTTAAAATGCACAGAATTCTGCAACCTTGTAGAAGCGAGCCTAGGGAGGAAGGCATGATGCCCGAGTTGGGGACGTGCTCCTGGACTGCGGGGTTGGCTGTGCTTCTTGGGCTTTCCTGAGAGGTGGCCACTTGCCCACCATGCCTCCGAGCTACACCAGCATGGGAGTTTCCACGGTAGGGAAACTGTGGCCGCTGGTAGATCTTTGTGTGTTTTTTTTTTTTTTTTCCCCCAAAAGGACACCGATGCACTTCTATGGATAGCTTGTACTTCTTTCTCCCTTAATTCCCTGCAGTAAAGACAGTTTGGGCTTCCCTGGTGGCTCAGTGGTCAAGAACCCACCTGCCAATGCAGGAGACTTAGGGTTAGATTCCTGGGTCGGGAAGATCCACTAGAAGAAATGGCAACCTACCCAGTATTCTTCCCTGGGAAATTCCACAGACAGAGGAACCTGGCAGGCTATAGTCCATGGAGTTGCACAGAATCGGGCATGACTGAGGAACTAAACAGCACACAGACAGCTTGGTCCTGAGAATTCCCTTAGTTCCTACTCCCCTGTCCAGTGGGAGATCAAAGGAATAAAAGGATGTGTCATGATGGCCTGGACCATGGGGAGCTGGGCGCTGGCTTCCAGAGTGGACCCACCCAGGCTAGCATTCGCTGCCCCAGACACATCCTCAGTTCAACAGCACTGTCACTCACTCGCTAGATGCCTTCCCTCCAGAAGAAAACGGGGATTGATCCCTGGATGTGCTCAGCACCAGACCCATCAGCAACACCATAAGCACTGTGAGGTCCTTCTCATGGGCGACTGGGGCCCCCAGGCCTGCAGCGCACACACCCACCTGCCCAGTGCCCTCTCCCTTTGCTGCACTCATCTTCCCAGGGCCTGGGGCCTGGCTCAGGGCAGGCATTCAACTAATGTTTGCCGGGTTCACAAGCTCCATTTTCTACCTCACCATCACAAGTTTGTCTGCCTCGTCAGTCTTTGCAGACTGATCTCTCCAGGGATACACACCTGGGCTGCCAGGAGAGCTCAAGTTAATTAGGAGCAGCCTGATACCCACCCTTGCCCCCCACCCCCAAGTATGCACTGCTGACCCCTCCATATGCCTTGAGATCCTCCCCTGTCCAGGCACCACATGTCTGTAAGCCAGCAACTCCACGGCCAGGGCAGGAGGCCCTACTCTAGCCAGGCTATGTTCCCGGAACCTGAGGGCACCATTTCCTGACCCACCCATCTGTGCCTCCACTCTCCCAACTTGCAGTAAACCCAGGAGGTTTTACTTTTTTTATTCCTAGGCATGTGCACCTTAGTCTTACACCTTACCCTGCAATGAAACGTGCTATTATATGCCACACGGAGCCCCAAGTTCAGGGAGGGGACGTCCAGGACAGGAGGGAGGAAGGAGAAATGGATGGCTGTCGGATGGATGGGACCTCCCATCCCTGTGGCAAACCCACATGGCCTGGGTCGGGCTGATGGGACAAAGGAGCAAGTCACCATCCATGTGCCCAGATGGTCCCCTTTCCCGTGGGCAGATTTGCCAGGAGCTGGCACAGAGGGAGATGTGTTGGGGCAAAGCACACCATCACAGGGATCCTCAAGTGCAGAAGCAGAACTTCCATTCCTGCTCCTAAGAGAGCCCGTTCCCCCATAAGCAGGCAGGCAAATAACATAACTGAATGTGTAAGCCTGAAAAAAAACACACTGGTTCAGAAGTATAGGATTTTCTACCAAATGTGAAAGTCAAATGGTAGCACAGATGCCAGGGAAAAGAATTTTTGAAAGGTTTTCATTATAAATTGTAATTAAAAATACATATTTAGTACCTCTCAACACATATACCCGATCCATCAGCACAAGCATCTCTGAATGTGATGTGCCTGGGGGAGTGGGGTGGTGGTTGGGAGGTGGCAAGCATTCACTATGACCTTCTGAAGCATCACTTAGCGTCTGTCACTGGCAGAGGCTCTCAAGAGCAACTTTTTGAGCCCACACCTGCTCGGTAAAATGAAATACAATAATGAAGAACAGAGTGCACACAGGGTCAACACATTTGTGGGGTAAATGGCTGGCAGACAACTGAACCCCAGTTCTGACCAGGCTCCGAGCTCAGCTCTGGCCCCACTGGCTTGTGGCCTGGCGGTTCTGCACCCTCTCTACTGGGTTTCTGCATCTGTAGCACGAGGATCTCAGTGCCCCTGTGGAGGTGGGTGGGGCAATCGTGAGGGCCCGAAGCCTGAGGAAAGGACGTGTGCAGTGTCCAGCGCACAGCAGGAGCTGTACAACTGTGGCTGTGGCATTTACTGCTGTTATCAGTCCATACGTTGTTTTCCTTTCTGGGTGAGGACAAAGGTCCAGTGGAGAAAACAACAGATGGTGCTTTCTCCAAAGACGCGCATGTCTGTTTTTCCCTCAAATGCTCCTGTGGGACTGGATGGGTGGGGGGTGCACAGCTGACCAGTCCTGCCTGCTGGGTTGGGAGCTGTTGAGACATGAGGGCCCCTCTGAAGTGTCCCAGGAGAAGATGCTCCTCAGTGCAAAGTGGGCCTTCAGGGAGGGAGTAAAAGAGACGCCCCATCTCCCAAGGCTCTAGGACCACATGCCGCTCTGGACGAGGCATATGCTGGTGACGAGGCACACGCAGGCTCTAAGAGGGGTCTTAAGGGGCTGGGCTCCAGACCCCAATTCCCGCCACCCACCCTGGCCCGGTGCTGCTCCCAGCTGTGCCGCGAAGGCTTTGTTACCCTGGACAAGTATGTCAACCTGCCTGATTGTCACAGAAGAGCTCTGGGCCAGGTCATCTCCAGGGTCTTGCCAGGATTCTACAGAGACACCAAGCTGTCAAATGAACCTCACTTTTCAAACTCAACTGTACACACTAGGCTATAAGAAACAACCACAGAAGAACTCTAAGTGGTCCATCTGGTTCCTACAGCCAACTCTTGTCACTAGAGTTTGGCTGAGCACATGGGCTAATATGACAAGACCGTTACCTCACATCAGTGCAGAAGGACACCCCGACCACTTCACCACCAATTCACGCTCCACTATAAATGCCCACTTGTAAATTTCCCAAGTCAGATCCTCAACTGTTTTGCTTCTGTTTTGCTCCTTAAAAATCAAAAATACAAAATAGATGAAGGTTCCCTGCCAAGAGTTACCCCAGGACAGCTGGCTTCCAGGAGGAAAAGTAGGCACAGCCTCAGCTTGAACACTCCGCAAGACGTGACCTCCAGAGGTTTCCCAGCTGTGAGAACCAATGGGAAAATCTGGACGCTCACAGAATCCATGAGTTCAGAAGCAGAGAAAGGAAGCTGAGAGTTGAGAGAAAGCGACAGCAGCCTGGAGAGATCAGGGAACGACTTGGAGACAAAGATGACATGAACAAGTGCTCGGTGAGGAGCAAAGGAACATCCAGCCTGCCCCAAATCACTGATGCTTGACAGTCAGACCCTGGACAGGAGCCCTCCAGATGCCCACTTGCCCTCCTGTACCTAGAGCAGTGATGGGCATAGGGTTGGGGGGTGCAGGAGAGAAGGAGCCTGCTTGGCCAGCAGCCTGAGGGGCTCTGCAGTCAGCTCCATGGCACCCACCCTGAACAATGTCCCCCGCACCCACACTGGCCCCTGGGGACAGGCGTGAATGTGCAATCGGGAAAAGGAACGTTTGAGACATATGCATGGGGTCTAAAAATGAGCCAGACCATATGGAGAAGCACAGTTAGAAACACAGCAAGAAGGCTTTACTTAAACTCTCAGCATTTTTAGTCCACGTTCCTTCTAAAACTGAAGGCTCCCACTTGAGTAACTTGAGTCAAGAAAGGGTGTTCTGTAGAAAAATGATTATTTTAATAAGAAGCAACTTAGGTGCCAGTTGCTGGGAAGGAAACTGGGAAGTACCTTACCTGCTGTCCTCGCCCTTCCTTGGGGCACAAGGGGCCAGGGGATGACGCATCTGGTTTCACAACCCCCGTGGCACCGCACACCTGCTTCTCCCCGGCTTCTCGAGAGGGCAGCCCCTCCTCCTTCCCGTGGCCCCTCCTGGCTTTTCTCCTATTAGCATTCTTCTGAACAATCTGTCTCTATTTTCTCTCTAATTATCCACCCACTGATCTGTTGTGAGTTGTTTTACATTTTTTGTTCTAAATACTTGGACGCTCACGATATACAGAAACGGATCCAAGTTTATTTTGGGTGCTGGCACCACAGTTTCTGTAGACGTCTCCGCTGTCTGTGGGCACTGCATTTGGCGGGTCGTCTGTACTGTGAATGATCTCGTGAGACAGAGAGCTAGAGAGTTCTAAATTATGGCACGGTATATGTAATTCAGGTTTGCGCAACTGTACTAGATTATACAGCGGAGACTGAGGAGGTGAACCTCAAGTGTTAAAAGTGGCTCTGCAAACCCAGAGTCCTTGCTATAACATGGTAAAGAGATGACAATTGGAGAAGCTGGATGTTTAAAATCAAACTGAGGTCTCTCAATATTCTTCACATGTGCTACATACAAACTTAGGGGGTGGTTTGCTGTTCAGCCCCTCAGTCATGTCTGACTTTTTGTGACCCCATGAACAGCAGCATGCTAGGCTCCCCTGTCCTTCACCATCTCCCGGAGCTTGCTCAAACTCATGTGCATTGAGTCTGTGATGCCATCCAACTATCTCATCCTCTGTTGCCCTCTTCTCCTTTTGCCTTCAGTCTTCCCCAGACTGAGGGTCTTTTCCAATGAGTTGGCTCTTCGCATCAGGTGGCCAAAGTAGTGTAGCTTCAGCATAAGGGGAGTGGTTTGGTTTTCTACTTTTTTGAAATGAAAAAAAAAAAAAAAAGTACTTTTTTGTACTGGTTCCTTAGACAGTGACTTCATTTAGGAAGTTATGTTTAAGTGACATGTAGAAAGACTATCAGTAATTTTCTAATTCTTTATGGACATTCAACCTAGAAAACCAAACTACTTATAAAACAAATGTAAAGAATCAGCCTTCTCCTCTTAGGTTGTTTATAGAAAATACAAAAACACTGAGCATCCTGACCACTGACCAAGCAAGGAGGCATGGACCAAACCCATACAGTAAACCTCCTTTCCAGCATGTGTTGAAATCAGGCTTTGGCAGAAAGGGCAGATACTTGAGCACCAACTGCCTGGTGACAGCCGGTACTGACTCCAGCAGGAAGTCCCCTCTGAAATCTTATTTTGATTCTAACTGTGTACTGAACAAACAGATGCAAATGCCAACAGTCATTACTTCTGGGTGATAAGATCACAGGTGATTTCTGTTTTATCCTATTTTCCAAAAAATTTTTAAATAGGTATGCTTCCTTCAATGAACAGTTTGATAAAAGACAAGCATTTCAAAGAGATGACAATTCTGAGGGCTACGTGAGTGCAGAAATCATGTCATACCAAAAGCCTGTGAATGGCAAAGACAAAGAGAATGTGCCTGCTGCCAAAAAGACTGCTGCAAAATGGAAATCAATTTACAGAAGAGGAAGAGGTGTACTCCTGGGACATTTGGTTTCTCAATCATTTTCATTAACAGCTCCTGCTCCCCTCAACATTAAAGGAACCGGGCGAGTTTATTGATAAGTGAGTCCCTCGGGGCCAAGAGTAAAGGATGCTCACGAAGTAGCTAGTCCTCTACAGTCCCAGGGGTCAGCTCGGGTGGGAGAAAACCAGCACAGCCTTGCAGGTGGGGCCAGGAGTGAATGGATACACCAATGCTTCCAGAAGGATAAGAGGCGCCGAGGGCACTGTCCAGTCCTTTGCAGTGGCCCACGCAGGACAGCACCACTGTTCCAACGAGCCCCACGCACCCAGGCCAGGGTTGCTCCTCCGGCCCACCCACGTCCAAGACCGAGGGGCTGAGCGCTGCCCTTTCTTCTGTCCCGCTGGGCTCCACTCCTGCCGTGCACAAGGACACGGGGCTGGTCCCACAACACGTCAACACCCAACTCAAAGCCTCTGGCTATTGTTCCCAGAGGTGACTCAGCAGGAACCAAGGAGCTCAGAGGGACTTCCAAGGGACAGAGAGAGGAAGAGACAACTCCAGCTCAGCCTGAGATAATCACGGACCGTGGTACTCCTCACCCTGGGCTCATCTGGACAGATCGCCTGCTGCCTGCCCTGCTCAGATCTGCCAAGGATGCTTGTGACCACAGCAGAGACCCACAGACTTGCGGGGCCTGAAAGGGCACCCCAAGGCCCCACAGAAGTGGGGCCCCGAGGTGCTTTCTGACCTTCTTTCTCCATTGTAACAAAGACGTGCTTATTGAACTGGTGGAAGCAGCCTGGACTGGTCCAGCAAGAAGCAAGATTCCCTCCCCTGCCTGCCGCAGACCCAGAAAGGACTGCTGCATGATTACAGAAAGTTCTGAGCCATGGCCTGGGGATGTTCTGGGGAAGATTCAGTTGGCACGTTCACGCCCAGTGGCAGCCTCGTTTTCAGGTCTGATCTCAGCAGGTGCTTGGTGATCCTCTGATCTCTGAATGGTGATGGTGGTTTAGTCACTCATTCATGTCCCACTCACTCTCGCGACCCATGGACTGCAGCCTTCCAGGCTCCTCTGTCCATGGGATTTTCCAGGCAAGAACACTGGAGTGAGCTGTCATTTCCTTCTCCAGGGGATCTTCCGGACCCAGGAATAGAACCTCGGCCACTTGATGTCCGCCCGTTTGGTTTAATGTTTGGTAAAGTTGTAAGAACAGCACAAAGGATATGTTCCCCTGAGCTGAGAACAAGCTGCCAGTGTCCTGTCCCACTACCTCAATACCTGGTGTGCATTTCCACACACACAGCCAGCCTCCTCCTCAACACAACCCTGCCATCAAAACCAGGGCGTTAACACCAACACATGTTCACTGTCATACTCACACACCCCTCAAGCTTTATGAATAAGACCCTGGTTTTTCATCTCTAAAATAGAGAACCGCATACCACTAGAATTTCCGTTTAACATCCTAGCTGCTTATCTTTGCTATAAAGTCCTGTCAAATGCCCACCCAGTTAAATCCTGATACTCGAGTTGGTTAAAAACAAACAAGCCCATCTACCTACATACAGCACAGGGAACTCCACTCAATGTTATGTGGCAGCCTGGATGGGAGAAGAGTTAGGAGGAGAATGGATACATGTATATGCATGACTGGGTCCCAGTGCTCTTCACCTGAAACTACCACAACATTGTTAATCTGTTATACTCCAATAAAAAAGTTTAAAAGAAAATCCCAAGTTGTCCCGTCTGTCTGTGCCTTTTCTTGCACAAGTAAGTCGCTCAGTCAATCCCACATGGATACGCTTTGAGGAACCTGGGGAATTTCACTCCCAGGACCAGTCCCTCTCCAACCACAAGCTTCAACCCAGACAGCACGAGGTGAGCAGTGAGAGTGAGCAGTGGTCCGTCCGCAGCCTCTCTCTGCTCCCGGGTCAGGCGTGAACTCAGAAAGGTGGAGTCCTGGTGCTAACCACCAGCGGGTAATTGGCTTCAGGTCAGGTCACACAGAGGCCAAGGCTAAGGAAGAGCCCTAGTGGCAGCCGCTGCCGGTTCAAGACACCGTGGGAGGCAGTCAGCAGTGGACACGTGGGCCTCGGAGCCAACCCTCCACTGGTGGCTGCTCACAGGTTATAATGGAGCCGTGGCTCTCTAGGCAGCCTGGTCAGGACCTGGGCCCAAGGTGACCACTGAGAAGACAGCTCACCTTTGGGGCTGCAGCAGGGTCCAGCTGCTGTCTAGAAGTAGCAAGAAAGATGCTCTTCGAGAAAATATCTCCTCAGCTAAGAAGATTTAGCACATGGCTTGATAACACCTCACCTGCATGGTTTTATGAGTCAGGTCATGGAAATACCAAGGCCAGGTCGGAGCCCAGGGATGTGCTGAGCCTTTAAAACATTACCTGCACTCTGCCAGGAGAAGCAATTCATAACGACGGCTCCTTGTTATTAGAGGAAAAGTTCTCTTTGACTGTTCATGATCATGAGCTGTATATGAGAGATCTATGGTTTCATGTATGCATCAATGCACTGCCTGTATGCAAAGAAGGGCTCATGTTGTTTTACTTAATTATAAATTATTAAAAGAAAAGGACGAATGTTATCTGTTTCCTAACAGAGCTCTTTGGGGGGAAGGCTCTGCTTTTTGTCTAGGGGCTTCCCAAGTGGCACTAGTGGTAAAGAGTCTGCCTGCCAATGGAGGAGACAGAAGAGACTCAGGTTTGATCTCTGGGTCAGGAAGATCCCCTGAAGGAGGGCATGGCAACCTAGTATTCTTGCCTGGAAAATGCCATGGACAGAGGAGCCCGGAGGGCTACAGTCCATGGGGTCGCAAAGACTGGACACAACTGAGCATGCCTACACGCACTGCTTTCTGCCTAACAAAGGATGAGAAGTAATTGAATTAAACTGGCGACCAAACTCAACCCAGTGCAGGAATGTAAAAAAGCTGGAGAGGCTCTGTGGATCACAGTTATCTGCAACTAGAAACGTCACCACGCATCTGATACACAGGGACTTTGCTGGGAGATCTGTGCTGTTTTGTCCCAAGCCAGGTGTCTGCCGGGGAAATCTTAATCTGGCTTTAACCACAGCAGGAGAATCACAAACATGGATGATGTCATGAGTAGCTATTAGAAGGTTCACACGTGTGGTGTGGTTTCTGAATATGTTTTCACTATTTCTGATGTACGGTGGAGAGAAAATCCACTGGCTCCTTAATCTATCTAGGATCACACTGGAATTCTGACAGCATGCAGGTCACAGTGATTTAAACCCGAAGCCTTGGAAGGCTTAGCTTCAAAGACCAGTGGGAGGCAGGAGAGGAAGGGGAAAGTCTTCGCACCTTTTTTCTCAACATTGATGCCGTGTCGGGTCTGATGATGGAGAGATAAGTCACTCCACCACCGTGCCTCTTGTCAGGTGCCTCCCTTTTCAGTGACACTGCATGAGGGGCTGATGGAGGACTCAAGCCAAGACAACATGGTCTCTTTGTCAAAGAAAAGCAAGGCTTTGGGTGAGCAGGGTAAACACATCAAAGAGAAAAAGACCAACTGTGAAGGGGGGGCGTTTCTCCCAGGCGATGGGAATACTGAACCCCATGAGCCTTTAGAGCAGGGGTCCCCAATCTCCGGTATCTAACGCCTAATGATCTGAGGTGGAGATGATGTAAGAATGATAGAAATAAAGTACACAATAAATGTAATGTGTTTAAATCATCCTGGAACCATCCTCTCCCCTCCAGTCTGTGGAAAAATTGTCTTCGACGAAAACAGTCCCTGGTGCCAAAAAGGTTGAGGACCACGGCTTAGACTATAAATATTAACTGCTGTGGATTGATATGGATGTTCAGAACATAACTTTGTTGGTGTTTTTACAGTAAATAATGGTTGGTGCAAACGATTCCAAGGCCTGACAGGGGAGGAAGGGTGGAGAAGGGTGGTCAGTCCCCAGGAGAGGAGCATGGTTCCCCAGCACAGCTCTCGAGTGCCAAGGAGAGCTACGCAGAGAGAGTTAGAGGAGCGAATGTTGATTCTATTTAAGGAAGAGCTTTCTAGCAATCTGTGTTCTCCCAAAATGGAACTGGCTGGCTCCGTGGAAGGAGACATGAGCCTGCAGACCTGGGTGGCCATCTGTTGGGGCGGGGGAGAAAGCCTGGCACTCCACATGTGGACAAGCTGGCTGAGTGATGCCCCCTGAGTCCTAGGAGTCCCAGAGACTGACCACAGCTTGTGCAAAATTGAACCTGAGCACAAATGTGCTTCACAGCTCAGCTGTCTTCTTGTTCTAAAAGCTGAAGGGAGGAAGAACAAGCTGTTCAAGGGGGTTTGTGGGTAACTTGGAGGGCTACCTTCACCTTATTTCACTCCCCAGCAATCCATCCCATTTCTGGGTGTTTCATTCTTTATTGCACTTCCCCGATGGCTCAGCAGTAAAGAATCCACCTGCAAATGCAGGAGATGCAAGTTTGATCCCTGGGTTGGGAAGATTCCCTGGAGGAGGAAAAGGCAACCCACACCAGTATTCTTGCCTGGAAAATCCCATGGACAGAGGAGCCTGGCAGGCTACAGTCCATGGGGTCACAAAGAGTCAAACACAACTTAGTGACTAAACAACATCATTCTTTACTAGAATCTTGAGAATATACTTTTTTTAAAAGGAATAGAAAGAAGACAAAACAAATAAAAAATGTTGGGCATCTCCAAAAAAAAGGGACTTGAGTGGATGAGGAAAAGAAGAAATAAAACTAAGTTCAGGGCACTCCTTTTACCTAGTCATACTTTCCAAAACTCTAGATCACAGTTAATGGAGAATTATATGCATAGGACAACAGTGTTTCTTTCAAGTGACAAGCTTGGAAAAAAGACAAACAGGTGTCACTTTCATGGAAAAGAATCAGATTGCTCATGGAAAGCAGAATTTCTCCATCGGGCAGAGTCTGCAGTAGCTGATGTGATCCACACGCAGGCCAGTGTCTCATTTCTCTTTCAGAGTCATGGAAATAATCTAACCCATGACACAAAATTACTCTCCAGTGGGTGAAGGCTTTGTATGGTTTCAAAGAAAGTCAGCGGACTCTTCAAGATTGCAGAAAATGAAAGATGAACATTTTGTGACACTCATCACGCTCAGAGCTTAATTTTCCTTTCAGTTTCCCTACTTGTCCCCCTCACTCAAATGAAACTAATTCTCAGGTTAGAAATAAAAAGGGAAACTTCAAGGACATGTAACGTGGGTGATAACACTGACCTATCTCGAGAGCAAACTCTCCCGTGACAGCCAGTGGTCTCAGGAGTCACTGTATAGTGCTCACGGAAGGAGACATCACGGACCTGACCTTCAGGAAGTAGCTCTGACTCCCTCTGCAGCCGTGACTACTGCAAGGAAGCCTGATGCCCACACGAAGGCAAGACCGGATACCATCAACTCCAGTGGACCCAGATGGCCTCTCTCATGTCCAGACATCAGGGAAGGGGACAGGCACATGGGAAGAAAGCCAGGTGCCCAGCTGGCCCCCGGCGAGTCACCCCAGCTGCCTTGGCATCATACCATCCCCTCCAAGTCCCCACCTTAGCTGCCACCATGCGCAACTGTGGTATGAAATGCCGCCAATTCAACAGGGGGAAACAATTCACCAGGTTCCAGGTGCTTTTCACCATCTCCTCCTCTACTCACAAAGGTCCCATGCACAGGATTTTGTGGGAGAAAAGACTGGATGGAATGACCCGGGTGGAGCTGTGGACGTGCCTGGAGGGGCTAATTCCCATCTCAGGCCCCTCCAGAACACTGATGCCAGGAGACTGAGATGTGCAGGGGTGGTTCAAAAGACATGGAAGGGTCAGCTTACAGAAGCCTCCAAACTTGAACATCTCAAGGAAATGACAAACAGGCTATTTCTGCACTGCATCTCAAAGTCCAGAGACTTAAAAAAGACAAATAGAAAGATGCCTTTTTTCCCTCAAACACAAATGAAAATGACAACCCCCCCGCCCCAGCCCCTGCCCTGAGAGTGCCCACTCTCCGGGCTGGGCTGGGCTGGGCTGGGTCCAGCCCAGGGGCCCGCTACGCCCGCCACTCACCGAGCGTGTCCTTGATGTTCTTCACCAGCGAGCCCTTCTTCAGGCTGTTTTTCCTCTCCACGTAGTTGGACGGCACATAGCCTGTCCGGTTGGCTGCGTTGCGCACCCGCCACCACGTCTTGGAGTCGTCCAGTAGCCACAGGCGCTCGTTCTTCTTGATGTCCAGCTCCTGATCCTGCTGGGCCGTGTAGTCCCACTTGGCTATGACGATGACCTCCTCTGTCATCTTTCATGGAGTACTTCTGCCAGCAAAACATTTGAAGAGAGTTATTAGAGCCCTGGCCAAACACCACTGCATCCACTTGGAAAACTCCACCCTGACAGCTTTTATTACAACTTGGCAACCGTCAAAAAGAATGAAGCGATGCCACTTGCAGCAGCATGGATGGACCTAGAGATCATCATACTGACTGAGGGAAGTCAGACAGAGCAGGGGAACTTGTATGACATCCCCTATACATGAAATCTAAAACGACATGACACGGATGAATCTTACAAAACAGAAACAGACTCAGAGACTTACAGAACAAACTTATGGTGGCCAGGGGAAAGGCTGGGGGAAGGGATAGTTAGGGAGCGTGGGATGGACGTGTACACACTGCTATACTTGAAAAGATTAACCCACAGGGACTTACTGCATAGCACTGGGAACTCTGCTCAATATCACGTGGCGGCCTGGATGGGAGGGGAGTTTGGGGGAGAATGGATACATGTATATGTGTGGCTGAGTCCCTTTGCTGTTCACCTGAAACTATCACAACACTGTTAAGCAGCACAAAATAAAAGGTTTTAAAAAACAAGTCGGCAACTGGCTGTCTCTGGGGTCTTGAAAAANGGGGAGTTTGGGGGAGAATGGATACATGTATATGTGTGGCTGAGTCCCTTTGCTGTTCACCTGAAACTATCACAACACTGTTAAGCAGCACAAAATAAAAGGTTTTAAAAAACAAGTCGGCAACTGGCTGTCTCTGGGGTCTTGAAAAAACCTTAAGATGAGCTTCCTTCAACAAGCTTTAGTATTTTGTTTAGAAATGACCAAATGCTTGACCTTATCGAGCAAATCTTAATTTTACACAGTGGGAACTCTGTATGCTTTGCTTAAAACAACAAAAGCTTTCCAAAACCTACATAAAATAACCGTATCATAATTAAATATGTTCAGTTCAGTCACTCAGTCGTGTCCGACTCTTTACGACCCCATGGATTGCGGCACGCCGGGCCCCCCATTCATCGCCAACTTCCGTAGTTTACACAACCTCATGTCCATTGAGTCAGTGATGCCATCCAACCATCTCATCTTCTGTTCATTGGTTAAGTAACACCAGATTCTTATAGCTGACATCGTTACATCCATTTTCTCAGGATAAGCTGAATTTTCTGAACATGCTTAATGACGGTGACACACTCAAACTGAAATGGCATCCTGGACTGAATCCTCAAATATGAAACCTAGAGAAATCCAAGTGAAGTCTGGGGCTTCCCTGGTGACTCTGAGGTAAAGAATCTGCCTGCCAGTGCAGGAGACGTGGGTTTGATCCCTGGGTCGAGAAGATGCCCTGGAGGAGGAAATGGCAACCACTTCAGTATTCTTGCCTGGGAAGTTCCATGAAGAGAGAAGCCTGATGGGCTACAGTCCACAGGGTCACAAAGAGTCAGACACGACTGAGTGACTAAATAACAGCAGCAACAAAGTGAAGTTAGTCAATAGCTTACCACTAACCAACTCTTACTTCTGACACACGTCCCTTGTCAGGCAAGATGTTAGCACTTAGAAAACTGAGTGGGGGATATTTGGGATGCTCTGCACTATCTTTGCAGCTTTTCCATAAATATAAAATCATTCTTGGAACCTGAAGCACAGATGTTTATAGTGGCTTCATTCATAACTGCCAAGATTTGGGAGTCATCCAGCTGTCCATCAGTAGGTGATGGGTAAATCAACTATGGTCCATCCAAATAATGGAGTATTATTGATTGTTGTCGTTTAGTTCCTGAGTTGTGTCTGACTCACCGAGACCTGCCAGGCTACTCTGTCCATGAGATTTTCCCAGACAAGAATACTAGAATGGGCTTCCATTTCCTTCTCCAGGGGATATTTCCAATCCAAAGATTGAACCTGCGTCTCCTGCACTGGCAGACAGATTCTTTACAACTGAGCCAGCAGGGAAGCCCCAGTGAAATATTACTCAGGGATAAAAAGAAATGAGCTGTCAAGCCATGAAAAGACGTGGAGGAACTTGAGATACATATAAGACTATGCAGAAGAAGCCCATCTGAGAAGGCTACAGACTGTGATTCTTACAAAAACTCTTTCCTTGACCAAACTTGAGTCAGACTCTTTTGAATTCCCTGTGCAGACTAGACATCAACTCTCTGCATTCTAGCAAGAATCTTGCTGAGTTGCTGGACCCTTACGAAGGTGATGCCTCTTCTTAGGAGTATCTTGTGAGGTCAGTGCAGCCAGAACCCCCTCTCATCTCTGATGCTTCCTCTCATGTGCTCCCCACCCCCTCACTCCTGGACTACAAGATCCCCCCCTTCCCTCCTCTAGGTGGATGTGAGCCCGGTCCCTCCCCACTATGGCAAAAGTCCCTCACAGTACTTCCCTGAGTAAAATCAGCTAAGCCATGCTTTAGGAAGTGCCATGTTTTCTTCAATAAATCCAAGAACATAACATTCCAGAAATGGCAAAACTAACGGAGACATTGCAAAGATCAGAGACAGAGGGAACGATGACTGGGTGGAACACAGGGATGTTTAGAGCAGTCTGACAATTCTGCATGATACAGTAATAGTGGACACATGTCATGACACATTTGTCAAGACCCACAAATGTACAATATCAAGAGTGAACCCTAACACAAAATTACTCCAAAACTAAAAGTTTATTAATTAAAACAACAAATAATTCAGTATATTACATACCTCAGTAAGTCAGTTCTCGAAGTAACAAATAGTAAAAGTATATCTGAATGACTACAATAACTATGGTTAGTATTTAGTTCTCAGTCATACCCAACTCTTTGTGACCCCCATGAACCACAGCCCACCAGGCTCCTCTGTCCACGGGATTCTCCGTGGACAAGAATACAAGAATACAAGGCAAGAATACTGGAGTGGGTTGCTATTTCCTCCTCCAGGAGATCTTCCTGACTCAAGGATCGAACCCACATCTCCTGCATTGGCAGGCAGATTTTTTACCACTCAGCCACCGGGGAAGCTCCACAAAGACTATAGTTATGAGCTATTTCCTAACTTCTCAGGTAGAAGATGGGCCAGTATGTTTGCAACAGAAAAATTCAACATTCAGTCCTTTAAATGACTACACATTTACTCAAAACTAGGAAGACACGAAAAATGGAAAGGCTCTTGACTCAAACCCTCTCCTTTTCTGACAGGGAGGAGTTCTCATTATTTACAGGGGCTACTTCAGGATGACAGAGGGGACCTAGCGCACTGACTCCACAGAAGAATGAATCCCATTTTTAAATAACATGACACTCTCTGCTGCTAGATGCTAAAGACACTTATAAATAATACATGTTCTCCTCCTTCATGAATTAACTTCTAAACTTACAGATAACAAACCTTTGGGGAAGGAGGAGATGATTAATAAACCTTATGCATAATGTACACAATATCCAGGGAGACAGTTTACACAAAGCTCATTTCCAAACTGCAGGCAATACTGTTATCTACTTTCAGAAAATCTCAAGTCCATGGGTGTCTCCATATGTACTGAACTCACTGTCAGGTTTGATTTTTGAAGGTTGTGGAGGTCGTTTGTCTTTTTTCAGTCATGAGGGGAGGGGCCCGAGCAATAAAAGGAATGAGGTTCAGAAAGTATTTTATTGGGATACCAGGTTTGTGTCTTAAATTACAGTTGTTTTAAAAAGAGATTTTAACAAGAACAGCACATCACTCAAGACCAATCAAAGCAATCTATAAATTTTCTGCACAATTTAACTGCGTGAAAAAGCTGGTAAGCTAGGCTCTGGCTGGCGTGGTAGGTTTCAGCGCAGGTTGACAATCACAGGGAAAAGGGCCTGAACAGGCTGTGCCTGGCCCCACCCTCCTCGGTCACCTGGGACCCCTAGGAGCGGGGGCTGAACATCCCTGGTGTATCACAGGCCTCGGGTGACTCTCACAGCCCTCCTTGAAGGTGCTCCTCCTGGGTCCGGAGCAGGGACTGTTGGAAGTGAGTGCTCAGTCTAGGGGAGGACACTAGTGTGCACAGCGTGCTCGTTTAATCTCCAAACACCCATTTCTTGGGGAAGTGCAAATTTTAAAGAGAGAGATGATCAGAGATTCAGTGACTTGCTCAACAACAGAGCCAGGACTTGAGTCCAGGGTTGTGGTCCTGTGTTCACTTCTTGGGTGAGTAATCAGAGCCCACCATCAACCACTACCTCACGCTAGCAATCACAGCTCTCCATCAACAACCACCTCACCCCAATGACCACACTCCCCCATCAACAGCCACAACAATAGCCACACACTCCCATCAACAACCAATCACAGTGCACAGGTCTACCCACTCCGCCCACCAGCACCCAGGCCACAGTCCCCACTCTGCCTTCCCTTGGCCGTTCAGGCTGTAGAGGCTGCTGGCTGGACGGCCATCCTGGAGGGAGCTGTTGGTAAGGGTAGAGGGGTGAGAGTGGGGGTTCCACCCAAGGTCCAGGGAAACTGCTCCAGGAGGCCAAGAGGAGCCAGTCCTTCCAGTGATGAGAAGTCTGATATGAGTGTAGGATGAACTGTGTAATAAGAAGAGGCTGGCACTGAAGATTATCCCCCAATATAAACCAGATGTACAAACTGACTTAAATTCCTAATACGGAAAAGTCACAACAGAAGAAAGTTGGAGGAAGTACCTTCTAATTGACTACAGAAATTTTATGTCAGAAATGGGACTCTGATGTGGTCTAGGACTTACCCAGGATAGATACAAAGCATAGTGAACATTTACCCCTCCAGCTTGGGCAGGTCAGGAAAATCAAATTTTTGCCTTCATTCACTAAGCTAGTATTCTCCTACCTACTGCCAACAGAAAGAAAAGCCACAAAGTTAATATTGTGCAGCCAGGTCATGTTTCACGTCATGTGACCAGTCATACACTCTTAAGAGTTAGTGATACAGATTAGCAAGAAAAACCCTATTTTATACTGAATTAAACTCAGAAAATCTAACATGCTAAGCTGCTTTTTCAAGTCTTGGGTGGAAGAAGATTTAAAAAAAAAAACAACAAAACCCCAAACAGACTGGAATAGTTATAAAACTTTCTTGGCCCGGCAGTTGTCACTAACTCCTAAAATAATATCAGTCCTATTCTGGGACTCTCTAAAAAGGAGCCTGTTAACTGCAGCTTGCTGCTTTAGGGCTGGATTACATAATTCTCAGAACAACCAACACCCCAAAATGCTCACGGACACTCCCAAAGGGGTCTCGGGGGCCAAGGTGAACCACTCATAACTGCAAACAAAAAACCTGAATAGAGTCTGGGGTTCAGGACTTCCTAGGTGGTCCAGTAGCTAAGATTTCTTGCCCACTGTAAAAGGTTTGATCCCTGGATAGGGAGCTAGATCCCATATGCTGCAACCCTGAGTTCACGTGCTGCAACTAAAGACCCCGCCTGCTACAATGAGGATCAAAGACCCCACAACTAAGACCCAGTGCAGCCAAGCAAATAAAAATTAACATAAAAAACAATAATCTGGGGTCAATGCTTAGCTGGGCCTTCTGTACATCTCCCNAAGGAGATCAAACCAGTCAGTCCTAAAGGAAATCAACCTTGAATATTCATTGAAAGGACTGATGCTGAAGCTGAAGCTCCAATACTTCAGCCCCTGATTCCAAGAGTCAACTCATTGCAAAAGACTCTGATGCTGGGAAAGATTGAGGGCAACAGGAGAAGGAGGCAACAGAGAATGAGATGGTTAGATGGCATCACTGACTCAATGGACATGAATCTGAGCAGACTCTGGGAGATAGTGAAGGACAGAGAAGCTTGGAGTGCTACAGTCCATGGGGTCACAAAGAGTTGGACATGAGTTAGTGACTGAACAACAACAAATATTTCAAGCAAATATTAGCAGACCTAAAGAGAGAAACAGACAACAATACAGTAACAGTAGGGCACTTCAATATACCACTTTCAACAATGGATAGATCATCCGGACAGAAAATCCATAAGAAAATTTGTACTTAAACTACACACTAGACCAGATGGACTTGACATTGACAAAGCATTTCATCCAACAGGGGCAGGCAGACTACATATTTTTATGAAGCACACATGGAACATTCTCCAGGATATACAGTATCATATGCTGGGCCAGAAACAAGTATTAATAAAATTAAGAATGAAATTACATCTCTTCCCATCACAATAATCGGTTATAAGAAGAAAATTGGAAAATTCATAAATACATGAAAATTAAATAGCATGTTACTGAACAACCAATGGGTCAAAGAAGAAATAAAAAAAATACGAGACATTAAGAGACACAAACTACCATGAATAAGCAACAAAGATGTATTTTACAGCACAAGAAAATATAGCCATATTTTGTAATGACTTTAACTGGAGTACAATGTATAAAGGGCTCCCCTGACAGCTCAGCTGGTAAAGTATCTGCCTGCAATGCAGGGGACCCTGGTTTGATTCCTGGATTGGGAAGAGCCGCTGGAGAAGGGATAGGCTACCCACTCCAGCATTCTTGGGCTTCCCTTGTGGCTCAGCTGGTAAAGAATCTGCCTGCAATGTAGGAGATCTGGGTTTGATCCCTGGATTGGGAAGATTCCCCTGGAGAAGGGAACGGCTACCCACTCCAATATTCTGGCCTGGAGAATTCCATGGACTGTATAGTCCATGGGGGTCACAAAGAGTTGGGCAGACTGAGCGACTTTCGCTTTCACTTTCATAATGCATAAAAAACATTGATCACGATGTTGTACATGTGAAACTAATATAACGTTGTAAATCAAGTCTATTTCAATAAAAAAAAATCTTGAGACAAATTTAAATGGAAACATAATAGACCAAAACTAATGGGATGCATTAAAAGTAGTTCTAGCAGGGAAGTTCAGAGTGATAAAAACCCACATTAAAAAGAACCAAGATCCAAATAAAGAAAACTTTACACCTCAAGGAACCAGAAAAAGAAGACCAAGTGAAGCCCATAGTTAGTAGAAGGAAGGATAGTCATCAGAGAAAAAATAAATGAAATAAAGACTAAAAAGACAACAGAAAAGGTCAGTACAATGATGCCTATGCTAACATTTACACCTCGGGTATTCACATCAGCAACTGCCACAGCATGAAATCCAGTCTGGATTATCTTTCCGTACCCATACGTCTTGTCATCTATGCACCGTCTTCCTGCATAACACCCACGTCCTTCCACCCATTAGACTGCTCTCCTGAAAAAGTCCTCAAGTAGATTTTCAAACAATCTTCAGCACAACATACAAACTATTCACATCCTCCATCTCCAGGAAATACCAGCCAGCCTCCAACAATAGTGAGTCACTGTCAATGCTGAGTTATCCAGGGAATAATTAAGGGCAGACTCTACATTGTTAAGTTCACTCCAGTGGAAATGGAAGGGGTTTGTCTCCACGCTCCTCCCATGATCTCCACTCCTCTCAAATCAGGCAAAGTCAAGGCCAGGGAGTTCTCAGGACCTGGCTCCTTAATTTCAACATGGGAGGGATGGTCCGGGGAGAAAAGAATACAGTGCAGGGACTACAGGCCCTGGATACAGGGGGCTCGGGGGCCCCCTCAGGTCACCCAGAGATGCAGCTGACATCCCTCAAGACTGCTCCCCTCAGTCCAGCCCCAGGAAAGGCTAGCTGAGATGGCACCAACTTGGGGTGCCCAGTAACGTGGAAATATTTCCAAGGCTGACTCCTCACTTGGCACCTTACCGGGCTGGCACTATTTTCCTTCTCTCCAGGGCAAGGCAAGTGACAGGCTGACCAAACCGTCACCTTTCCCGTGGGCACATCAAAGACCACTGACCCAACAGCGTATGCCAGTCCCCACCTGTTACTGTTTAAATGATGTGCAGACTGATTACCATGGGCTTCCCAGGTGGCTCAAGGGTAAAGAATTTGCCTGCCATGCAAGTGGGCTTGATCCTTGAGTCAGAAGACCCCCAGGAGTAGGAAATGGCAACCCACTCCAATAATCTTGCCTGGAGAAGCCCATGGACAGAGGAGCCTGGCAGGCTACAGTCCATGGAGTTGCAAAGAGTCCAACATGACTTAGCAACTAATCAGCAGCAGCAGCAGCCCTGTACCTTAAGACCCATGATGCCCCTGCTCCAAGTCCCCTTCTTTAAAATTCACTCAGTTTCCCTGCCTCGGGCACTCGAGACTTGCTCGGGCACTCGAGACTTTCCGGATGACAGAGCGGTCATCCGGAAAGCAGAGCTGTCAGGGTCACACCCCATCCCACAAGGCCACAAGAAAAAGAGTCTGGAACAACTGTATTCCATCTATTTTTGTAGCTGCTAAAACAGTCACAGCAGGAAGAGTAGCCTAGAATCCAGCTGTGCTCACAGTCAATATTTATTACGTGAAAGGACAGATCTACTGACTTTCCCACTGGACAGTTTTCAAAACCACAAAAGCAACTCTTAATAAGAAAATCATAGTTTTGCTGTGTCTGTCATGAACTTAAAAGTCTATTTAAAATTACATGCACACAAATATTTTTGTAAGTATCCTTGCATGATAATCTGCATATAACTGTCCACCAGGCATCACCTCTTGTTTGCGTGATGATAACAGACTCTCACTGGGCACTTATGCAGAACACATCAACACTTCCTCACTTAAGCCTGTGATTTCCCTCTGACTTATGCTCTTCGGGAAGAGGACCCTGACAGTCACGTACAGTCTGCTACTGTCACCTATGACCGAGCTCTTAAAGAAGTCATGTCAAGACTCCATTACTGATGAATCACTAACGAATTCTGTTGACCAGATTCAAGGATTTACACTAATTTCTAGCTTATATTTGCATGAAATCTAACAAACCGATTGATATATGACTATACTTACAAATGAACAAGTTTTAATAGGTTTCCCTTCAATGACTATNTGTCATGACTCCATTACTGATGAATCACTAACGAATTCTGTTGACCAGATTCAAGGATTTACACTAATTTCTAGCTTATATTTGCATGAAATCTAACAAACCGATTGATATATGACTATACTTACAAATGAACAAGTTTTAATAGGTTTCCCTTCAATGACTATTTTAAAAATTGAGCGGTCGTAGCTAAGATTTTTTTATGAAAAGGAAACCTCCCAGGATCGGACATGAAACACCCAGTGCCGCCCACTCACAAAAGGTCTGGAAGAGAAACCTGGGAGTGGCTGTTCACTTCCCAGGAGGATATAAAGCCAGAGAGAGCCAGCAACATCTTGTGGGGAAAGGGGAGTCTTGGGGTCACTTATGGGGACACAGAAAGGAGCAGGGCTTGGATCAGCTGCTGAGATGAGCTCCAGGTTCTCAATTCCAAATCAGGACCTGACCTGGAAATCACAATGGATGTCCCGCCTCTTCCCCAAACAGGTGGGAGAGTGTCACTTGCTCCAAGGAAATAGTAAAGCAGAATTCATCATCTTACTCTAAGAAACATGACATATTGACCCCATGCCCTTCTGCTGGCCACTCATCAAAGGGGAACATAACTGAAATCCAGGTGGTTCAAAAACAAAAAGGGGGTTGAGGAGAAAAACCTGATTTACAAGAAGTTTAGTAGCAGCTTTAGACCAAATGAAAGAAAATTCTAATTTATATTAAAGTAAGAAATATAAAAACACTCAAACCAAGAGATTTTGTAGTCTAAAGTCACGGGTTCAAGAATAGTTTAAAGCCAAATTTATGATTACCAAAGAGGAAAGGTCAGGGGAAGAAATAAATTAGGAGTTTGGGGTTGACATGTATACACTACTTAATATAAAAATAGATAAATAACAAGGATCTACTGTATAGCACAGGGAACTTTACTCAATATTCTGTAATAACCTAGAAAGGGGAAAGAATTTGAAAAAGTGAAATGGCAACCCACTCCAGTACTCTTGTCTGGAAAATTCCATGGATGGAGGAGCCCGGTAGGCTACAGTCCATGGGGTCGCAAAGAGTCGAACATGACTGAGTGACTTCACTTCACTTCATGTGTGTATTTATATAAGACTGAATCACTTTGCTGTACACCTGAAACACAACATTGCAAATCAATTATATTCTCTAATGTAAAACAAATTTTTTTTAAAAAAAGAATAGTATAAAGGAATTTGTGAATAATAGAAGCAAAATAAGACTTGAAAGGAAAGCTCATAAATTGGGTGTTATTCCTCCACAAACCTAGACAGTGTGTTAAAAAGCAGAGACATCAGTTTGCTGACAAAGGTCTGTACTGTCAAAGCTATGGTTTTCCCAGCAGTCATGTATGGATGTGAGCATTGGACCACAGAGAAGGCTGAGCACTGCAGAACTGATGCTTTCAAATTGTGGTGCTGGAGAAGACTTGAGAGCCCCTTGGACAGCAAGGAGATCAAAGCAGTCAATCCTGTGCGGTGCTTATTCACTTAAGTTATGTTCAACTGGAATGGGTTGCCGTGCCCTCTTCCAGGGGATCTTCCCAACCCAGGGATTGAACCCAGGCCTCCTGCACTGCAGGCAGATTCTTTACCATCTAAGCCACCAGGGAAGCCCAATCAAGCCTAAAGGAAATCAATTCTGAATATTCACTGGAAGGACTGATGCTGAAGCTTAAACTCCAATATTTTGGCCACCTGATGAGAAAAGCCAACTCACTGGGAAAGACTCTGATGCTGGGAAAGATGGAAGGCAAAAGAGGGTGACAAAGGATGAGATGTTGGATGGTATCACCAACTCAATGGACATGAGTTTAAGCAAATTATGGGAGATGGTGAAAGACAGGGAAGCCTGCGTGTGCTGCAATCCATGGGGTTGCAAACAGTTGGACACGACTGAGTGAGTGAACAACAACAAACCTCCACTTAGGAAGACAACACTCTGAAGGTGAATTGGACCTTCTCATAAAGCACTTTATTGTGCAGTCAGAGCCAGGACCCCAGAGGAACTGACTGCCAGCCAGCGTCTTGTATCATCTAAATCAAATGGTCCAAAATCATGTTAGGGCTGAGAAATGCCTATTGTAGAGACATTCTTTTTGTCCAGTGCCTGTTATTCCAGGAGCCCTGAATCTCAAGCCATATGCTGTGTCACAAATATAATTTTAACACAGGAGAAGATTTCTCATAGGAACACATAAACCCTCCTTCGGAATCCTTATCCATTTGACGTTTTGATGCAACCTTATCTTCCCAGCATCCAAGCTAAGATGAAGCCTCAGGAGATGGAGCTCACCCTGAAGACAGCTCCTACATATTCCGGACACCCATCCCACACGACATAGAGAAGGCCTATCTCCTACAAACACAAGACTACCTGTCCAGCCAGGAGCTCAGGCACAGGGCATCTCACAGGTTGGAGGCACCCACAATCCTGCCTCCTAGCTTACCTGCGGCCACCATGCACCAAAGCAGGAACAGTGAGTCTAATTTCTGAACCACATCCGTCGGCAACTTACATTTTACAAGGCTCAACAAATCAGAGCTACGCTTATTGCTGTTTTATTAACGTAAAGTGTACTGCCAGGGCAACGTGGGCATCGGAGGCGAAAGCAGTCACTCCTCCTGCCAGTCTCAGCCGGAAAGCCACACTCACCTTCAGCACCCAGTTACGAGAGGTGACAGACAACGCAGAGCTCCTCAAAGGGCGGGTTCCCCAGCTGACTGCAGCTGTAGTCACCACGCTGCTGGAGTTCTCCAAATTCTCCTATCTAACTCAAATCTCAGCAGAGAGCGGCGATCTAGGAAGTTGCTCGAAGAAAAGGAACGCAGGAAATCTGAAAACAGACAGAAAACACGGTTTATCAGCTTGCTTGTTGGATTTCAAGTTACTGCTTGAGAAATAACCGATTATTTGTTTGCCTGAAACCAATACTTTCACTTCTTGTTGTTGTTTAGTCACTCAGTTGTGTCCAACTCCTTGTGAGCCCATGGACTGTAGCCTGCTAGGCTCCTCTGTCCATGGGATTTCTCAGGCAAGAATACTGGAGTGGGTTGCCATTTCCTTCTCTAAATATTTTTAATTGACCCCAGGAAAAAAAA
>SJYV01027767.1:222601-296066 GCA_006410875.1 Neotragus pygmaeus
GGATGTGAGCATTGGACCACAGAGAAGGCTGAGCACTGCAGAATTGATGCTTTCAAATTGTGCTGGAGAAGACTTGAGAGCCCCTTGGACAGCAAGGAGATCAAAGCAGTCAATCCTGTGCGGTGCTTATTCACTTAAGTTATGTTCAACTGGAATGGGTTGCCGTGCCCTCTTCCAGGGGATCTTCCCAACCCAGGGATTGAACCCAGGTCTCCTGCACTGCAGGCAGATTCTTTACCATCTAAGCCACCAGGGAAGCCCAATCAAGCCTAAAGGAAATCAATTCTGAATATTCACTGGAAGGACTGATGCTGAAGCTTAAACTCCAATATTTTGGCCACCTGATGAGAAAAGCCAACTCACTGGGAAAGACTCTGATGCTGGGAAAGATGGAAGGCAAAAGAGGGTGACAAAGGATGAGATGTTGGATGGTATCACCAACTCAATGGACATGAGTTTAAGCAAATTATGGGAGATGGTGAAAGACAGGGAAGCCTGGTGTGCTGCAATCCATGGGGTTGCAAACAGTTGGACACGACTGAGTGAGTGAACAACAACAAACCTCCACTTAGGAAGACAACACTCTGAAGGTGAATTGGACCTTCTCATAAAGCACTTTATTGTGCAGTCAGAGCCAGGACCCCAGAGGAACTGACTGCCAGCCAGCGTCTTGTATCATCTAAATCAAATGGTCCAAAATCATGTTAGGGCTGAGAAATGCCTATTGTAGAGACATTCTTTTTGTCCAGTGCCTGTTATTCCAGGAGCCCTGAATCTCAAGCCATATGCTGTGTCACAAATATAATTTTAACACAGGAGAAGATTTCTCATAGGAACACATAAACCCTCCTTCGGAATCCTTATCCATTTGACGTTTTGATGCAACCTTATCTTCCCAGCATCCAAGCTAAGATGAAGCCTCAGGAGATGGAGCTCACCCTGAAGACAGCTCCTACATATTCCGGACACCCATCCCACACGACATAGAGAAGGCCTATCTCCTACAAACACAAGACTACCTGTCCAGCCAGGAGCTCAGGCACAGAGCATCTCACAGGTTGGAGGCACCCACAATCCTGCCTCCTAGCTTACCTGCGGCCACCATGCACCAAAGCAGGAACAGTGAGTCTAATTTCTGAACCACATCCGTCGGCAACTTACATTTTACAAGGCTCAACAAATCAGAGCTACGCTTATTGCTGTTTTATTAACGTAAAGCGTACTGCCAGGGCAACGTGGGCATCGGAGGCGAAAGCAGTCACTCCTCCTGCCTGTCTCAGCCAGAAAGCCACACTCACCTTCAGCACCCAGTTACGAGAGGTGACAGACAACGCAGAGCTCCTCAAAGGGCGGGTTCCCCAGCTGACTGCAGCTGTAGTCACCACGCTGCTGGAGTTCTCCAAATTCTCCTATCTAACTCAAATCTCAGCAGAGAGCGGCGATCTAGGAAGTTGCTCGAAGAAAAGGAACGCAGGAAATCTGAAAACAGACAGAAAACACGGTTTATCAGCTTGCTTGTTGGATTTCAAGTTACTGCTTGAGAAATAACCGATTATTTGTTTGCCTGAAACCAATACTTTCACTTCTTGTTGTTGTTTAGTCACTCAGTTGTGTCCAACTCCTTGTGAGCCCATGGACTGTAGCCTGCTAGGCTCCTCTGTCCATGGGATTTCTCAGGCAAGAATACTGGAGTGGGTTGCCATTTCCTTCTCTAAATATTTTTAATTGACCCCAGGAAAAAAAAATGTGCTTTATATTTACTAACCTCGACCCAAACAGAACCTTCTTTGCACTGCTCTACTTTCCAGACCCTGGGTCAACGTGGAGGCAGAGGGTAGGTGGGGACCCCCCTGGGGGATAACCGAGGGACCCAAGCTCCCAGATCTCTTCCAGCCCCCTCCCCACAACACCGCTGCCCACGCCCTCCAAGCCTGCTGAAAATAAAAGAGCAGCTGCCAAGTGGAAATTCAAAAAGCCCGTCTGGGAGCCTAATCAGGGAGAAGAATTGCAGCGCATGGATATCACGTAGAGATTTCATCTCCTGCGCGGACCATTCACTGAGAAAGGCCCCGCCAGACCCACAGCTTAGTCCTTATCGGGATGAACACACACACACACTCTCTCTCTCACAACTATATATAAAATAGATAGCTAACAAGGACCTACTGTATAGCACAAGGAACTCTACTCAATACTCAAATGACATATATGGGAAAAGAATCTGAAAAAGAGAGGCTATACTGTATGTACATGTCGTATGCATGACTGAGTCGCTTTGCTGTACCACGGAAACTAACACAACACCAGCTAAACTCCAATAAATTTTTTAAAAAGAAATTATTGCTACAGGAATCTGAAGACAGCATCCTGAAATTACAGAGGAGGAGCCGACAGAGGGGACCCGCAACCCCCTCCCTGCCGGTTGTGGGACTTGGCCTCATGGCCCCCACATCTGGGTACCTATTTTCAGTCCTGATTTGTCCTTTGAGGGGACCCTGAAGCACTGTGGACTCCAAGGGGGTTCACTGGCATCTTTAATTATGCTTCAAACCCTGAAGGGATCTATCTTGACCATTCACTTGTACTAGATCTATTCATTCATCAAACCCTGATGATGACTCACAACACTATTAAACACCCGACAGAAGAGTCGAGTTCTATTTTAGTCAAATAGAAAAGGATAATTCAGGGAAGGCGTTCATAAAAATATTATAAGGCAAGTTCATAAATCTTGATTAAAAAATGAATTCCACTTATGCATTCTCTGGTATTATTTTAAGGGCTTGAATGATTTTTGTTTTGTTTTGATGTATGATTTAACACAAAGGAAAGGTGCTGGGCAGACATACCAGGGATATGAGACCTGGACGAGATCTTAGACGTGCACCAGGACGGCGGCCTTCCCTCTGCCAAGTGTTTTCAGAAACAAGACAGAAAACAGATGCTTTGTTATCTGGACTCCAGTCCTGACCAAGGATTCTGATTTCTCACTGTGGGCCTGAAACATGCCACTTACTGGAGAAACCCACTGGCTAAACACAGCTGTGTCTGCAAACACCACCTCTGTATTAGTATTTTCAGGGGTTCTTTTGGACATAAGTTGTAGCTTTAAAATTTTCATTGAAAAGTGAATGTGTCTGGAGTCAGAAATCAAGCCAAGGCCCTTGGGCGTTTGGGGGGCTGTCTGAGTTGCCCCCAGTGTGCATGGTGATCTCAAAGTGTATATATATGTGTGTGTGTGATTTAATCTTCCCAATAACCTCCTGGGATAGATACTAATATTCACTTTGCCACAGGACTTAATGTTCTCAGAGAGGCAGAGATTCTCCTTAGCAGGCATGGAGTGAGGAACGCAAGCCTCCAAAGCTGAACCTACCACACCAGGAGCAAGCCTAGTGCCAGAGAATTTATCTTCCCTCCCAGTTCACCAGCGTCACGGCCTGGATCTGGAAATCTTGTCCTCTGACACTCGCTGTGGCCACCAGGCGGATGCCCAGGATCTGAGCCAATGATGGGGTTCGAACGAGAGCCTCCCTGGGAAAAACTGAGGGCAGGAGGAAAAGGGGGTAGCAGAAGATGAGATGGTTGGATGGCATCACTGACTCAATGGACATGAATTTGAGCCAACTCCGGGAGACACTGGAGGAGCCACTGCTGCAGTCCATGGGGTCGCAAAGAGTCAGACGCAGCTGAACAACAACAAAGATGGCCTGGCCACCTGAGATCTGAGCTTGTGAGATGGAGGGTGGTGTTTTCTTCAAGAAAAGCATCTCACTGACCAAGCGTCAGTGCACAAACCACACACCTTCCTCAGAAGTGAACACAGAGACGAAGCTGCTCCCTTGCTGTGTTTCCTTGAAGTCCACCCACCGCCACGGTAATGTGGACTATTCAAAGCCTCTGTTAAGGACGAGCACTTCAGATCAGGTCTTCAGTACAACCTGTGATAGAATCCACCAGGAAAGATACACTTTGTAGAAAACCACCTCTGACTGGCAGCACTGCCAGGTTTAAGGTCACTGGGGCCAAGGTGGTCACTGGAGGACATTTCACACCCTGCTCAAGCAGGAGGGGACAGGACATGCTTGTCTTTAAATGCATTTCCCCACAAGCACCACTTGCATCTCCCCATAGGAATTAAAGAGATGAGGACAGAGTGGAAGGAAATTAACACGAATACTAAATGCACCCCTTTCTCCACAATGATCTGGACCCCGATCATTCTATCACGGCAAAACCAAAGGACTATCTGAATTCTCTGCAATACTGAGGTTTTCTTTTTCTCAACTGTGTTTTGAAAAACCTGGGCCCAATGTGGGGTTCTCCCCAGTCTTGGGGGGCATTCAGCCAGGACTCCAGCGAGGGTGCTCAGGTCAGGTGGCTGCCAACCAGCAGCGCTGCCTGTCCCCACGGGCCTGTCCTCCAGACACCCAAACCAGCTGTCCCAGCCCCACCTGAACTCTGGGTGCCCCACGGAGCCTGCCCCGGCTGCTTTTCTGGGCCACCTGGGCGGTTTCTTCCAAACCTCAGTGGGCGTGGCCATTCAGGGCCAGTGTCCATCACTGACAGGCTTCCCTGCAGTAGAGTCCTCAGGATTAATGAGAAGCCCATGTCCTTCCATTGAGGCCAAAGGCTGGAGCCCCCCATCTTTGGGCAGGATGGACATGCAGTCCTGCCTACTGCCCACAAGACGTGAATCCCCTAAAGTTTCCCCATGAAGACCAGCACTCCACCTCCCAACCCACAGAAGCAGAGAAGCGTCTGGACAGGTCCCAGCGACACTGTGTTGGTGGCTCCACCTTCACCAAAGCCTCATCCACCCTCACGGCAGCCCAGGAGACACACCTCATTGTCGGCTCAGGAACCAAACCACCAGACCCTCAGGCCCAGAGCCAGGATTCAAACCCAGGCCCACCTGACTGCAGAGGCCCACTGGACTCTTTCTTCCCACATAGATCACCACTAAAGGGCCAGAACCTCCAGACCTGGGCAGAGGTCATCTGTCACCGCCATCAGTCTGGAGTGTCTGCCGGCTTCTGCCTCTCAAATCAGGGAAGGACAGGATCATAGTTTCTAAGACTCAAGTCCATGACCACACATGCCACCTTAATCTGAGAACAAACTTGTGGTTACCAAGGGGTGGGATGGGGGTGGATGCGGAGGTTGGGGTTAGCAGATATAAGCTATTATCTATAGGATGGATAAACAACAAGGCCCTACTGTATAACACAGGGCATTATATTCAACATCCTGTGATTCACACTTAGAGAATGAACTCATAGTTGCTGGAGGGAGGGATGGGGGGGAGGGATAGGTAGGGAGTTTGGGATGGAAATGAACACACTGCTGTATTTAAAATGGAAAACTAACAAGGACCTACTGTACAGTACAGGAAACTCTGCTCAGTGTTATGTGGTAGCCTGGATGGGAGGGGACTTTGGGGGAGAATGGATACATGTATATGTATGGCGGAGTTCCTTCACTGTTCACCTGAAACTATCACAATATTGTTAATCAGCTCTACTCCAATATAAGGTAAAAAGTTAAAAAAAAAAACCCTATGANAACAAGGACCTACTGTACAGTACAGGAAACTCTGCTCAGTGTTATGTGGTAGCCTGGATGGGAGGGGACTTTGGGGGAGAATGGATACATGTATATGTATGGCGGAGTTCCTTCACTGTTCACCTGAAACTATCACAATATTGTTAATCAGCTCTACTCCAATATAAGGTAAAAAGTTAAAAAAAAAAACCCTATGATAAACCATAATGGGAATGAATATAAAAAATAACGTATATATGTGTATAACTGAGTCACTTTGCTATACAGCAGAAATTAACACAACATTGTTAAAATTAATAAAGTACATACATAAATTTTAAAAAAGGCACTATTTCTCTTAGATGTCAATGCAGGAAAAAATGACTGAGTTACACTGTTTGACTGTTGAACACTGCACATAAATAAGCTCAAGACTCCTGGATTATGCCAGATGAGTATCACAACCAAACCTCATAGTACATGAGTATGAGATAAGCATGCAAAACACACCCAGTGACTGCCTAGACCCTGAATCTGCAGGACAAGCTAAAGGCAAGTATCTTTTTCCTTTTACTAAGAAGAAAACAACAGCACTGATGCTTCCAGGGACAGGACCCTGCTGGCTTCTTAATCTGTGCTCAGTGCTGACAGCCAGATGCAGGGTCCACATTTCAGAAAGTCCCACCGAATTTGGGCTTTTACTCAAGACAAAACTGTCCTGAAAAGGAAACCACCAGATTTTTCTGCCATGGGCTGGAATCGATTTAAATGATAACACTGGTTATCAGTGGACTGCATCTGTGTGAGGATCACAAGTTGATTAATGAAAATGGGGCAGAAAGAGCATGAGTTTCTAACTCTGAACAGCCTCAAGGAGGTACCACACGTGGCTGGGGAGGTGTGGGGAGCAGGGCCACTGGTCAGATGCTGAGCTCTGAGGGTTCTGTGTTCTGAAATAATGCAGACATCTGCCTTCAAGTCTTCTAGAACTGAGAAGAGAACAACACTGCCGGCAGTGGGTCGACCACACATGCCGTGACCGAAAGAAGTGGCAGGAGCCGTGGGTCCCGGGCCTGCTCAGCCCCCACACGCCCCTCCCACCTCGGTCGTGTTCCTCCACGTCCTCAGTCGTGACGAGGTGTCGATGCCCCTAATCTGCAGCTGTGAGCTTAGCACACGGGAGTGGATGTGAGAATTACCCAAACTTGATGATACGGGACCAAAAATGTATTAATACATTTATCTAAAATACCATGACAAGGAAGTCATAAGGCAAATCTTAATATGGACTTAAATTTTACGGTCGTTGCCTCAGAATTCTAGCAGACAGGAATGACATTAATAACACCTGTTCTAACACTTTGTAAGATTCTGTGTATGTATTTGATGCTAGCCTCTTAATACAACAGTCCCCATCCTCCAAAAGGCATCATAGGTATTTCTCTGAAGCTATTTCCACCAACCCAAATCAGTTTTCAGAATCAGCATACATGTAGGTGTGTGTATACAACCCTATATACACATACCTGTGTATATACACATCTCAATGCTGTAACTGGATAGTCCAATTACACAAAATATTTTGCAAAGGGTCACCTGCATTCTTTACGAAGTGTCCACAGGATTTCATTGTTGTCCAGGTAATTACACCACAAATAAAAAGCATGCTGACCAAGATAAACCTTAAACATGAAAACACACTATTGAATAAAACCTCTTTTGTTTTAAAAGACAGAAGGAAGGAAAGAAGAAAGATATAGACACTGAATTCTCATCTGAGATAACTTAGACACACAGGTGATCTAAACAACATTTCTAACTGTATGTGGCTAATGGTTAAAAAAAAATTTTCAGAGAACAAACTCATGATCATGCCAATTGAAAATGAATTTTAATATCATTGTGTTTTTAAAGTATATTTAGCTGCTGTTGAGTATTCTGAAACTGGTCAACATGACTCACCCACATTTTACCCAAATGCCAGATACTTTCCCACTTTTGTGCCTTTATATCTATTTCCTCCACCATCCAGAAAGAGATTCACACCTGCAGCTTTCCAAAACCACTGTCTAGCCAAAACCAACTCATTGTCCAGGAGGAATGAACCCAAATGTCCCCTCTTCTGGAACATTCTATAGGAACATCCATTCCTGCAGTGATTGCTCTTTTATAACCAAACTGCCCCCATTCAAAGGCAACACAAGTGCCTCCAGGAAGGGACCTCCACATGCTGCTGTCCATATGGCTCAGCCACATTGCAGGCTCTCGACAGAATGACTCTTATCAGACATTCATCATCCAATAAACTTATACTTCCTCAGTGATTTCTATAGAATCTGCCACAATGGTGCAAAAACCTAAGATCATGGCATCCAGTCCCATTACTTCAGGGTAAATAGATGGAGATAAAGTGGAAACAGTGACAGACTACTTTCTTGGGCTCCAAAATCTCTGCAGCCATGAAGACACTTGCTCCTTGGAAAGAAAGCTATGACAAACCTAGGCAGCGTATTAAAAAGCAGAGACATGACTTTGCCCTCAAACGTCTATATAGTCAAAGCTACAGTTTTTCCAGTAGTCATGTACAGATGTGGAAGTTGGACCTTAAAGGCTGAGCACCAAAAAATTGGTACTTTCAAACTGTGGTGCTGGAGAAGACTCTTGAGTCCCTGGACTGCAAGGAAATCAAACCTGTCAAACCTAAAGGAAATCAACCCTGAATATTCATTGGAAGGACTGACGCTGAAGCTCCAATACTTTGGTTACCTGATGCGAAGAGCCAAGAGCCAACTCACTGGAAAAGACTCTGATTCTGGGAAATATTGAAGACAAAAGGAGAAGGGGGCAGCAGAGGATGAGATTGCTGGATGGCATCACTGACTCAACAGTCAGTGAACGTATTTGAGCAAACTCCAGGAGACAGTGTAGGACAGAGAAGCCTGGCGTGCTGCAGCGCATGGGGCTGCAGAGTCAGACATGACTTAGCAACAGAACAACAATGGCACTGTTCAGTGCTCCAGGGTTCAGAATCCTCTTCTACCAAATTTCAAACCAAGAGACCCTGAATTCCTTACACACAGCCTGATCCAGCTCTTGAGTGTCAACACGGAGCCTTCAACACAAATCAGTGCACCCGTGCCAAAACCAAATGATTCTGCTAACGAATCATATGTCTTCATTTTATTGCTATAAATTTATTTTTCGAGTATGTCATTGATCAAATAAACTAGCAAGAAGCCAATGAGACACATTGAATGAATCAAAGAGGACTTCTAAACTTTCAAGCTCAAAAATGTATAGATGACTTCCCATGGCAACGGCCCAATTAATGCCATCCATAAAGCCATTCATACGCTGTGTCTGGGCTGAAATCCAATTAAGTCATTTCTGTCCAAATATCTCCAAAGAGCCTCCTGCTGAGCTCCAAGTGGAAATAAACATAAAAGCCAGATTAGCTGTGTAAGCACTTTCAGAGCTAAAACTCGACAAGAGCATGAAAATCTACATGCCCAGCCTTTCAACTGGGCACAGAGGAAACACATTTCAATGGCCACCTGGCAAAAAGAAAACCCACTTCCTCATGCAGCTAGGTTTCCTCCAACAACCCTCATCCACTGTACACATCAAAGAAAAGCTGAGATCCATTCACTTACATGCAAAGAGAAACGACAAACTGGGCTCCACGATACCATTCTGTGCAGAGGAAACACTCAGGACATGATTTCAAGCCCTCTGAGAATTCAACGTTTCCCTGGCCTACTCCTTAAGGAGGATGCTTTGAAATCAGAAAATCCTGAAATTCACCACGGTCTCCACGCATGTAACTTGTTCCATGAAAACATGAACACAAAGATAGAAGAAAGTTGGAACGAGTTAAACCTCCACTGCACCTTGTGATTCATTATTCAAATTTACAGCTCAGCAAAAGACTGTAGTAAAAAACAGAGACACCACTTTGCTGACACAAGTCAGTATAGTCAAAGCTATGGTTTTTCCAGTAGTCATGTACAGACGTGAGAACTGAATCATAAAGAAGGCTGAACACCAATGAATTGATGCTTTTGATCTGTGGTGCTGGAGAAGATTCTTGAAAGTCCCTTGGGCAGCAAGGAGGTCAAACCAGTCAATCCTAAAGGAAATCAACCCTGAACAGTCAACAGGACTGATCTTGAAGCTCCAATACTTTGGCCACTTGATGCCAAGAGTCGACTCATTGGAAAAGACCCTGATGCTGGGAAAGACTGAGGGTAGGATGGCATCACCAACTCAATGGACCATGAACCTGACCCAACACTGGGAGAGAGTGGAAGACAGGGAAGCCTGGAGTGCTATAGTATACGGGACCACAAAAAGTCAGACATGACCTAATGACTGAACAAAAAGACAAAAATTACCTTCGGATGATGTGTAAGAACTGAAATAGGAGTGTTCTAACCACACATTTCAGAAATGGAAGCATTCCCCTTCCCTACTGACTGTTCATTGCACACAGAGAGACCAGCTGAATCAGACCACCTGCAGCTGGTTATGACATCAGCCCCAGGTAAGAACAAAGGGATGCAAAGGGAAGAGGAGAAAGTGAGAAGGACAGAATCAAGAACACTTATCTGCAAACCCTCAGCATCTGAACACCAGGCCTGTCTGAAAGAAGGGGCATCCAGGTGATGAGGCTGGCCACACCTTCACATGTGACAAAGGACACAAGGACTCTCTTCCAGGGGACGCACAGCCCAGTGTACACATTAGCAGCTGGGCACTGAGCGTGCGTGCTTACTCACATGGATCTGCGACTCCATGGATCACGGCCCACCAGGCTCCTCTGTCCACGGGATTCTCCAGGCAAGAATACTGGAGTGGGTTGCCATTTCCTTCTCCAGTGATAAAGTATGAAGTGAGTGAAGTGAAGCCGCTCAGTCGTGTCCGACTCTTTGTGACCTCATGGACTGTAGCCTACCAGGCTCCTCCATCCATAGGATTTTCCAGGCAAGAGTACTGGAGTGGGGTGCCACTTCCTTCTCCAGTTGGGCACTGCAGAGACTGACACCAACCAGGTCAGTTAGCCTCAGACACCAGGTTTCCTTGGAGAGAGTATCAGTCACCTCATTGATATAAATAAATGGAAGTCATACTTATTCAATGGAAATGTGACACATATCCGCTCTGCAGACACTGTATGTAAATAAGGCACAACACAGATGCCATCCTTCTTAGAGGATTCAGTCCAGGGAGGGACCGAGGTCAGACATGAGGTGACATGGCAGTACTGCTTTATCTGCTGCAAGAAAACTTGCCTAAAAAAAATTCAGTTCAACTTTTCTAGATAACTTCTAAAATAAAATAGATGTTCCCATCCAAAGTACCCATTAGTATCTGCCACAGAATTTTAAAATCTCTAAAGGAGACAAGTGAGCAGTGTCTTATATGAACATAATAGTTTTACATAAAGGTGGTTTATGCTGGTCTAGAAAGCAGGTCTCATTTCTCCTTCCTGAGACTAACCTCCCAACAGTGAGAGGAACTGCAAGGTCCTTTAGGGCCTCTTCAGCAAGCAAATCCTTCATAAGACAAAAAATGACGAGTTTCCTAAAAGTTCTCTCTTCTGGACAGACTTCAAGACAAATCAATCTGCAAGTATTTCTGAAGCCCTCTGAGCACTATGCGGGGTGCTGGACATACAACAGACAAGACAGACATAGGTTTCACCCCCACAAAGCAGACAGACAGAGGAGTGGATGCTAGGGGCCCAAGCGGGGACCTCAGGCCCCTGTGGGTCACCCCACATCATCTGTGCACATGGCATGTGGCCTCAGCAGGGATGTCCACTGCAGAGCGTGGACATGCCGATGATGCTCTGGACATGAGAACACTGGCTGAGACTGTGTCCCCCACAGGCAGTCTCACACATGCACAGCCCATCTGGCCCCTCACACTACACGTGGCAGGCGGCTTTCTGAGAGGAAGCAGAGACACGTGCCCCTGGTGACTCTTCTGGTCCACTCTTCCACATCACCTGCAGTCCAGCACTACAGGTTCTCAAGAGTTCTCATTCTGCTTCAGGCCTGGGCAACCCGCCCCCTCCATCCACTCCTCACCTGCAAACCCCACACACCTGTCTCCAGGGCACCATCCACGCTGTGGTACAGACCATGGCCAAGGGCAGGATGCACCTGACACCTTCCTTGGGGAGAATCAGACTAACAGCCCACACTCTGGGGACACCCATACTCCCAGCCATCATTCCCCACAATGGTCCTCCACCCAAAGGGATGGGCAAGGCTCCACCGGGAATGCAGGCAGGATGTGTCAAAATGGACAGAAAGGACATGGCTAAGATGCTATCAGAAAGGAACAGCTTGATTAAACAGCACCAGGCACTGAATGACAGGGAAGTCCCAGGTGACTCAACGGTAAAGAATCTGCCTGCCAATGCATTAGATGCCAAGAGACATAGGTTCCCGAGGTTGTGAAGATCCCCTGGAGAAGGGAATGGCAACCTACTCCAGTATTCTTACCTGGAGAATCCCATGGACAGAGGAGCCTGGTGGGCTACAGTCCATGGGGTCACAATGAGTTGGATAAGACTGAGTGAACACATGTTGAAAACTATCCACTTGTAAAACAAGACAGGACAGATNTCCAGTATTCTTACCTGGAGAATCCCATGGACAGAGGAGCCTGGTGGGCTACAGTCCATGGGGTCACAATGAGTTGGATAAGACTGAGTGAACACATGTTGAAAACTATCCACTTGTAAAACAAGACAGGACAGATGTCTCTAGGTTCTAAAGAGACAGGACTTCAAACTTATATTCTCAACTCAGAAAAGGTAAGGACATTTCAGATTCTTTTCCACACGTGTTTATCTATAAGAACCTTAACTACCATTTTGCTGCCTGGTTAAGCTGCCTGCAATTACCAACCCACTGTTCACCCTCCTCATGCTGAGATTCATCACCCCAGTGAACTATGTAGCAGCAACCTTGGCAGGCTCACCACAGGCTCCTCCTTCGAAATACTCCATAAAAATATGTTTTTAACCCAAGCTGCAAAGATCTTTGGGGAACCTCTCTAGTCACCTCTGATGACATAAAGATGAAAACATTCTACTCTTTATCTTTTCTCTCCTAATCAGTCCCCAGACTCTAAGGTTACTGTTTATTAAATTGAAATGCAATTCACAGACCATAAAAATTCACCAACTAAAGTGTACAATTCAATGACTTTATTTTTTAAAAGTAAGTAAAGGAGAGATGTCTTTGTATTACAAGAAGAACAGGAGAGGGGAAAAAACAAGGAGAAAGTGGAATGACCTGAGTAAAGCTGGTAGTTGGGTATCCCTAGTGGCTCAGATGATGAAGAATCTGTCTGCAGTGCAGGAAACCTGGGTGCGATCCCTGGGTCTGGAAGATCCCCCGGAGAAGGGAACGGCAACCTACTCCTGTATTCTTGCCTGGAAAATCCCATGGACAGAGGAGTTGAAGTTAAGCTGGTAGTTAGCTGTTTCCAGAACATTGGATGTACACACAAGAAGCAGTGGTCTTGCTCCAATGAAGTCATGTGGGTGCCTGAGACAGGAGGAAGGCTTCCCTTGATGTTAGGTTTCAGTTGCCTTTTAAAAAAAATACGTGCAGTAAAAATTTTCCAACAAAATAATAACAGTAAGTAGAAGAAAACAAAACTTAACAACAAACTTTCACCCCTTTGTCTTTCACAGAATATGAAAATCCTACAGATACTTAAGTTCAAACATACATCTTCTGGAGGTGGGCGATAATTTAATCCTGGCTCTGAAATAGATGGATTACAACCGTAAATTAGTGAAAACAGGGTTGTAATTGGTTCTCCTAGGAAATGAACTGAATCAGATGAACACAACTAGCCACCCTGCCGTCAGCCCTGACCGAGGGCAACGAAACCACTCGGAAACCTGCAGTTAACGCCAGGACCTTTAGCCAGTTATAAAACCATAAACTAACGAGTCCACACTACAGCACTGGAAGGTTCTCAGTGCCAGATTTCCGGACTGGTTTTCTTTCCTAGAAGCATCCTATTTCTTTTTGGTCATGTTGTTCTGCTTTAGTGGAGGAAGCTACTCCTCACTGCAGGGCTCAGGCTTCTCATTTCGGTGGCCTCTCTTGTTGTGGAGCATGGCTCCAGTGCACACACTCAGTGGTTGTACAGGCTTAGTTGCTCCACGGCACGTGGGATCCTCTCAGACCAGGGATTGACCCGGAATCCCCTGCATTGGCGGGCAGATTCTTATCCACTGCACCACCAGGCAAGCCCCAGAAGCATCTTGTTTCTACGGGAAGGCAGACGCCAGCAGCATTCTGCAGTTTATAGCCCTTTGCTTTGTCTTAACTGATTATGGTTACAAAAGGCTTAGCACTTGCCCGTAAGTCTGATCACAAGAGGCTGATGGTGAACCCGTGATGTCTTCCTTCACTGCTAGGAGATGCCTCCCCCACCACCGGGCAGGAATCCTGCAAGGCCAGGACCACCACCCCTGTCAATCCTGAAGCCCGAGAGGCTGGCTGTCCAGAGCGTGGCCGTCCACACCTGCCCAGGAATGGTTAAGAACCGCCTCCCACCTGGCCCCATCAGAAGGTCACCTGCCACTAGAGCTGCCTGCTTCTCCTTTTGAGAGAGGCATGGAAACCACTTTACCCTACACCTCGAGTTCAATATCCACCATTCAAAAATAGCACAAACCATTTATTTCTGTGCCAAGAAGATTAAAAAATGAACCAAGGCTTCAGACCCCTGTCAATATTTAAGGGCTTCCCCCAGAGTTAGTAGAAAAGCTGAAACAGAAGTGAGCCCTTCAGGTTCTCAGTGTCCAAGGCTTATAAGGCTATCCTTGGGAGGCAGGGGAAATGCTGAACGAGGCAGGGAGGTGGTATAAGACTCCAATCAAGGGCCTCAGTTCAGTTCAGTCACTCAGTCGTGTCCGACTCTGCAACCCCACGAATTGCAGCATGCCAGGCCTCCCTGTCCTTCACCAACTCCCAAAGTTCACTCAAATTCACGTCCATCAAGTCGGTGATGCCATCCAGCCATCTCATCTTCTGTCGTCCCCTTCNATTCATCTGCTGATGGACATCTAGGTTGCTTCCATGTCCTAGCTGTTGTAAATAGTGCTGCAATGAACACTGAGGTTTTGTTGTTGTTCACTCACTCATTTGTGTCCAACTCTCTGTGACCCCACAGGCTTCCCTGTCCTTCACTATCTCCTAGAGTTTGCTCAAACTCATTTCCATTGAGTCGATGATGCCATCCAACAATCTCATCCTCTATTGCCCACTTCTCCTGCCCTCAATGTTTCCCAGCATCAGGGTCTTTTCCAATGAGTTGGCTCTTTAGAACAGGTGACCAAAGTATTGGAGGTTTGATCTCCTTGAGGTCCAAGGGACTCTCAAGATTCTTCTCCAACACTACAGTTCAAAAGCATCAATTCTTCAGCACTCAGCTCTCTTTATACTCCAACTCTCACATCCATACGTGACTACTGGAAAAATCATGGCTTTGACTAGATGGACCTTTGTCAGGAAAGTAATGTCTCTGCTTTTTAATATGCTGTCTAGGTTGGTCATAGCTCTACTTCCAAGGAGCAAGCCTCTTTTAATTTCATGGCAGCAGTCACCATCTGCAGTGATTTTGGAGCTCCCCAAATTAAAGTCGGTCACTTTCCATTCTTTCTCCATCTATTTCCCATGAAGTGATGGGACCAGATGCCATGATCTTTGCTTTTTGAATGTTGAGTTTTGAGCTAGTTTTTTCTCTCTCCTTTTTCACCTTCATCAAAAGTCTCCTTAGTTCTTCTTCACTTTCTGCCATAAAGGTGGTGTCATCTGCATATCTGAGGTTATTGATATTTCTTCTGACAATCTTGATTCCAGCTTGTGCTTCATCCAGCCTGGCATTTCACATGATGTACCCTGCACATAAGTTAAATAAGCAGGGCTATTCACTTTAAAACTCTTTTAACTGTCTTTAACTATTTTCTTTACTTAAATTGAACACCAGATCAGATGGATGATGTTATAATTTTGCTTCATCTATCAAATTTNCACATGATGTACCCTGCACATAAGTTAAATAAGCAGGGCTATTCACTTTAAAACTCTTTTAACTGTCTTTAACTATTTTCTTTACTTAAATTGAACACCAGATCAGATGGATGATGTTATAATTTTGCTTCATCTATCAAATTTGATCTAATAAACACAGGAGAAGTAGAATGGTCTATTATACTTATGCCTATTTTTACCCATTTCCATGTTCTTTTCTTTGTGGAATTCAGAGATTTCTGTTATCTCCTTTCTGCTCAGGAAACTTCCTTTAGCCATTCTTTAATGGTAGTTTTGTAAACAATAAGTCTCTGTCTTCCTCCTCCTACGGATTTATTTCCTATTTATTCCTGGAGGATAGTTTTCCTGGATACAGAGTTCACTGTTGGGATTTCTTTTCTTCAGCACTTGGAAAAACATGCTGCTTCCTTCTAGTTTAGATGAGAAGTGTGGTTATTCAAACTGACATTCTTCTAAAATAATGTATTACTTTTTCTGTCTGCTTTTTAGGTTTTTTTCATGGTCTTCAGTTTTCAGAAGTTTAATTATGATGCATCTTGGCATGAATTTCTTCAAGTTTATCCAATTTGGCATTACCCACTTCCTTGAGACAATATATGTTTGTCTTTCACCAGACTTGATAAAATTTCAGCCATTATTTCTTTGAATATTTTTTTATTTTGAAAACCTTTTCAGTCCCATATTTTTCCTACTCTTCTTTTGAGACTTCATTGATAGAAATAAGTGTTAGATATGTGATTATTGTCCTACATGTCCCTGAGATCCTATATATTTTTCAGTGTATTTTCTCTTTATTCAGAATCTGATTCTACTGAATCTGTCTTCAATTTAACTTATTCTATCTTATCTTTATTCTACATAAGCTTTAAACTTGCTGTTATATTTTTCTATGCTTTCCATTTGTTTTTAAAATAATTTCTATTTCTTTGTTGAGATTTCTATTTTCCGATTTGTTTTCATAATTTCTTGCTGAAGCCATTTTTATGATGGCTGCTTATATTGCTTGCCTACAATTATAATACCTGCTTCACCTTAGTGCTACGTCTTTTGCAGTAAATGTCCTTTCTCATTCATACTGTGATTTTCCTGGTTCTTTGTATGAGTGATTTTCTATCCTGTCCTAAGCATTTTAGGTGAAATGAGACAATGAATCCTAATCTTTTTTAAAAAGCAGGCAGCACACAAAGGTCAGATGGGTGTGGCTGTTCCTCTTCCCTGCTGACACTTCCCTGGGAAAAGCAGGGCACTGATACACACTGCCTGACTGCAGACAGATGAGGTGGAAGTTCAGACCTCTCTCTGGCCTTGCTAACACCTTTACAGAAGTGGGGCACTGACTCATACCACCTTTTAACCTCTGACGGAGGAAGCTTACTCTCTACTGGGCTTCACTGATGCTAGATGATGGGAGATGTGGAAAGAGTGCTGACTAGTTTTGCACACTTGTTCAGTTTCTTATTGCTGTTGGGTAGATGTGGAAGATTAGCTGATGGCAAGGATGCTTATTAGAACTGATTTGTACTACCTGTTAAGTATTATTGATACTGTATGTGGATGGAAACTTAATTCACTACTGGACACTGATGGCAGTAAACTGGCAAGGGAATTATTAATTGAATAGTGTCTGACTCTAGAAAGATGGGATTGAGATGGAGGATCAACTTCTTTGTTGACTCTGACTCAGCCATGAATACAGAGGTGCAGTGCTTTTTCACTTAGTGTTGGGCTGGAATAGGGCAGGTATTGCCAAAATCTTTTCTATTGTTAGGGCACCAACTTCCTAGTCTTTCGGTGTGGGAAAACAGGCTTTGTTTGGAACTTTTTGTATGTTGTTAGTTATAGACTAGACACTTTTTGAAGTGCTTTTTCAAAGATATTTGAGTAGCAGTAAGAAATCCCAACAAAGGAAAGGTCAAGTCAATTCCTCAAGTTTCAAGGTTTCTAGGCAGCCTTTCTTCTTCTTGATAACTTTCAGGGACTTTCTATTCTTGTTCATTGTCATAGCTGAGATTTTTAATTTTGAGGAGAACTTGGGCTGAATTAAAAATAAGTTTGATCTCCTTGCAGTCCAAGGTACTCTCAAGAGTCTTCTCCAACACCACAGTCCAGAAGCATCAACTCTTTGGTATTCAGCTTTCTTTACAGTCCAACTCTCCCATTCATACATGACTACTGGAAAAACCATAGCCTTGACGAGATGGACCTTTGTTGTCAAAGTAATGTCTCTGCTTTTTACTCTGTCTAGGTTTGTCATAGCTTTTCTTCCAAGGAGCAAGTGTCTTTCAATTTCATGATGGCAGTCACCATCTACAGTGATTTTGGAGCCCCCCCCCAAATCTGTCACTATTTCCATTGTTTCCCATCTATGTGCCATGAAGTGATGGGACCAGATGCCATAATCTTAGTTTTCTGAATGTTGAGTTTTAAATCAGTTTTTTCACTCTCCTCTTTCACTTTCATCAAGAGGCTCTTTAATTCTTCTTCACTTTCTGCTATAAAGGAGGTGTCACCTGCACATCTGAGGTTATTGATATTTCTCCTGGCAATCTTGATTCTAGTTTGTGCTTCATCCAGCCCAGCCTTTCTCATGATGTACTCTNCCCCCGTAACCATCACAGGGTGCTCTCCACCCCCGCAGGTCCCCTCAAAGCAGTCACAAGGGCTGAAGTTCACAGGCAAATGTTTAACAAAATGATCAGATAAACCCAGCTCCCCAGGGCTAAAAACCAGTGAGCGGTCACCTTAGCGGCTAACTTTCCTAGAGACACCTCTTTCTTCCCACAGAATCAGCCTGCACTGCGCTCTCTTATGCCACAGGCACATGCTGATCAGTGACTTGTGCAGCTGGGAGAACTGACTTGCTGGCGTTGTGGGTGGCACCTGGGGAAGAGCAGTGATGCAGAAACTAGAGGAAGCGCACGACACACCTGCCTCCTCCATCACCACAGGCAGAAGGGATGCTAAGATCCGAGACCAGTGAGCCCATCACTGGACCAGACACGACTGCCTCCAACACCTGCTTCCAACGCCCTGTGATCACACTCCAGGTACCCCCCCACCCCCGGTAATGACTGGGGGCAACCAGGCACCTTGCTGATACTCCTTAGGGTCCCCGATGTGAGAAAAGGAGTGAGCCCCCCATTGACATCACGTTAAACCACACAGATAGGACCACTCACCCTCTTTGTTAGTTGAAAATGAGCATCTCATAGGAGGACTCTGGCATGGAAAGTCCAGAGATGGGAAAGCGACCCCCAGAAGAATGCAGAATGCTGTCAATGACAAGAGCATGTCCTGAGAGGCACAGAACTGCCAGCTGCCGACTGGCACCCACACCCACATGCGCCACCGAATGGTCATCTTTCTAAGCGGGCAGCACGTCAGGATCCACCGTGAAGCCCCAGTGCTGTCAGCACGTCACAACCTCAACTTCAAGCACTACCGTCCTACAGGCGGTGGTTCCTGTGCCTGCACCAAACAAGGCGTCCCGTCTTCCTGAGACCCACCCTGAAGCAGAATCAGCTTCCCGCACAGCACGTGGTCGCACATGGGATTTACACCAGACTGAATGGAACAGGGCATCCTATGCTGGACTCCCTGCACGTGAGGTGGTCAAGCAGTCGCTGGTGTCCTGCTGGCTTGTCTTTGTAAACAGCTTTCCTATACTCCTAGACATAAAAATCTATTTTTACTGGGAAAGAAGAGAGAAAGGGGAGGAAAATGAAAAGAGAGGGAGGAAGCAGGGAGGGAAGGGGGAAGGGAGGTGGAGAGGGTAGAGGGACAGAGAGAGGGAGGGAGGGAAGGGGGTGACCCAAGGTCTCGAGGCCTCTTCCATTGCGCAGGGCTCTGACCAGAGGCAGACACAGGGCTGACCCTTCTTGGCTGAGGGAGCTCCCCATGCACTGCAGGAGCTCAGGGCTCCCCCCGCCTGAAGTTGCAATGATCAAAAACATCCCCAGACATCTGAGATGTTGCCACACGTCCCCTGGGGAAGAAATCACTGGGCCGAGACCCACTGAACTAGAATATATGTAAATTAAACCGACCAAGTTTTCTTTTTTTTTTTTTCCCAACAGCAAAAACAAGACAGAAATATTCATGTATTTTCTAACTATTAATATTTTGGAATATGATTAGAATGTTCGGGTGGCAAGTTGCTGTAATTGCGTATGCTCAGTCGGCTAGTCGTGTCCAACTCTTTTTGTGACCCCATGGACTGCAGCCCACCAGGCTCCTCTGTCCATGGGATTCTCCAGGCAAGAACACTGGAGTGGGTCACCATTTCATTCTCCAGGGGATCTTTTCCACTCGGGGATCAAACCTGCATCTCTAGTGTCTCCTGCACTGGCAGGCAGATTCTTTGCCACTGAGACACCTGGGAAGCCCTAGTTGCTAGTCCAAAATAACTGGATCAACAGGCACACTCAGCGTAACTCAAGGTCATGATTAACTAAGCTACAACTTGCCTCATCATTAGAAGACAGTCTTCCAGTTCTGGTTGGGGGTAAGTGTGTAGACTGTGCTATTGTTTATCTAAGAAAACATCAAGTATTAAAAAAAAAACCATTATTGATACTATGTATAAAATAAATAACTAATAACCTACTATAGAACACAGAGCAATCAAGTCGGTGCTCTTTGGTGACCTCAATGGGAAGGAAATTCAAAACAGAGGGTTTATACGTATACCCACAGCTGCCTCACTCTGCTGTACACTAGAAACAGAACATTGTAAAGCAACTAAGCACCAATAAAAAGGCAAAAACAAATATCTAACTTATGAAGACACGTATGTACTTTGCATTACAAGGCTATAAATAAAAGGAGGGAAAGAAAAATAACCCTTTTAAAAACAGTGATGAAAGGAATAAGAAGAGAAGACAGAAACACAAAGCAGGCCTCTCTGCAGACACCTCTTTGGCTCTGGAACTATGAAAATGGTTTACATAATTATAAACTGATATTGATTTTTTAAGTTCTAAAAGTCAAAAGCAAGATGGAAACGAATTAACCAAACTGCATACTGAAGTGGTGGCATGAACACACAGAGGAATTGTTCCAGAAGACTCTGAAACACAGTCACTTGGCTGCCGTTTCCTAGTGGGATAAACCCTGGGGACAAAAACATCTTCAGCTGTTTTCACTACTCACAGTGTGGGTAAAAATATTGGTGGAGCTATTCTAAACATTTCTATGGGTTGTGTATAAATAAAGTGGGATAATCAAGCAAATAGGTAATTATGGTCATGTTCCCAGGGACAAAAATTTTCAGCCTAAGAGAAAAGAGACATAAATATAAAATCAAAGAACGAAAACACCTTATAATTCTAATTCTGAACTAGAAATCATGTGAATTTACAATAGATTATGTTAAAAAAAATAAAAACAAACAAGTAAATGAAACCATTTTTGAGAAATTTAAGTATTTCCTGCCATATCAGTAAACCAGGATGTCACAGCCACCACTGATTCCAGTCCTCCAAATGTGAATTCCTAAACCTGGAGGGTGCTGAGGAAGGAGGACAATACCTGCTATCCAGCAGCTACCAGGCCGCAGCCACTCCCTACTAGGAGCTCTGAAGAACTCAGGTTGTGAAAAACGAAGGATGCTGGCCCCAGATAGCTGAGATGCATATGAAAGGAAAGATTTCAGTGAACCCAAAATCTTACATCCTCCCATACACAGAAAAACACTAAATTCCTTAACATGAGATACCTGGTTTTCTTTAATTCACAAAAAAGTTCTGATGTTCAGACTACCTGCCCTTTGTTGCAAACTTCAATATAACCTGACTCCTACCCCATCTCCCTGGAGCAGTTCTCTCAGGGTCACTTGAGGTGCTGTCTCCTGAAGTCCTAAAAATTCCCCCCAGAATAAAACATAACTCTCAACTTTTAGGTTGTGACTATTTTTTTAGTCTACACCTTTAGCCACTGAAAAGGCCGAGATAAAATGCCCAGCTCACGAGTACTGAGCATCCATGTCTTCTCTAGGGTCCCCAGATCCCATCTTCTGCTGAAGGGAGCACAGCTAGGAGGGGAGGCACCAGTGGAAGGGGCCTGGAGCCCCTCAACTCCTCCCCCACCAACCCCGGGGAACGGGCACTGGCCACGGCTGGGTGTTCCCCATAGTAGCAAGGAGGTCAACTCCTGAAATCACAGCTCCTGATTTCTCTAAAACCAGAGACCTCGCTCATGACAATACTGGGGAAGCAACACCACTTGTGAACACTGCCAAATAAAGGGGCAACCTCCCTGCATAACAGGCCCCTAGACACAGCTTTGTGCTGTCCAGAGGGGCTGGTGTGCATGCGTGGGAGTCTGGGCTGAGCGCCAGCATCCCATGGGAATGATGAACCATGGATTGAGCCCAGACCGCCACACCTGCCCTCTCCCATATACCCCTGATACCCAGCAGGACCCTACGGGACTCCTGGACAGGAAAGCCTTCGGTGTCCCCCCCCTTTCTTGATTCTTGATTACAGGAAATAGGCTTCATTCAGCCTCCAGGTCTCCCTGAGTTCCAATGGGCAAGCTCAAACAGTTGCTAATCCGGGAAGGGAGGGGATGCAGAGACAAGGGAGGAGCAGTCAAAAAACAATAGTGCAGCCTTCGGGCAGGTCCTGGTTCCCCTCAAGGGACACACACAACAATACCTTAGAGCTGCCCTGCAGACACTGAAACCCCCACCAGCTGGGAGAGGTTAACTGTCTGCTGCCCACAAGCAAGGAGACCGCAGACCTGTTAGAACCACAAGGCTGACAGTGCTGACTCCCGCTTACCTCACCACCTGCTAATCAGAAGAAAGCCCAGAGCTGATCATGCCCTCTTGGAACCAGGATTACAACACTCCTCACTACCTGCTCCAGGGCAGGACACACAGTTTTGCAGACTTTAGCCCGCTGTGGCCCTCTTTGCCTGGTAAAGCAATATAGCTATTTTTTTCCTACTTCACCCAAAACTCTGTCTCCAAGATTTAACTCAGTATCATGGTACAGAGGCCAGATTCAGCTTCACTCCAACAGGAGCACACACAACATCACAGAGTCATCTTGCAAAACTGGCTCTCCAGTGAGGCCAGCAGCTTCCAGGACACAAGGGCCCACAGAAGAACACTAACCGGGGGCCTCTATGCCAAACCACAGGTAGGAAACCCAAAGTGCGGACAAAAGACCCATTTTCCCCAACCAATCAAACCACAACTGGGAAAAAAAAAAAANCAGGAACTGAGACCTGCAGTTTGTAATGACCTCTCTATAATGTCCAAATTTAAACTGTTAAGTTCTTTACCCCGTTGGAAGAGGATCGCTCAGAAGATAATTCGAGAACGAAGGAAGAAGAGAGGTAAGAAGGGAAAGGGCGTAGGGGATGCTCTCACCTGTGTCCCCCTCCTGTCTGTGGTTTGAGTGAGGCTGTTGGCTGTTGCTCACCACATGGGCGTTTTCACAACTGCTATAATGCTTTTATGTATACTTATTATTAGGTATACAAATACTGCTTATTTTACCAAGACATGAGATAATGTTGCAGCTTTGGGACTGAGTGTGTTATGATTTGGTAACTAGTAAACTGATGCTGAAAACTACTGTGAACTTTATTAAATTGATGGGGACGGTGAAGTGTTTTTTAAATCAGTTGTCCTGGTAATGAGATATGGAAAGCTTTAACCTTTCCAGTGGCAATTATTCTTGCCATTCTTGTGAATAAATGTCTTTATTTGGAAATATTGAATCTTCTGAAGCATGGAGGATTGTTATAAAAGGAACCAAAAGAGTTACTGCTATTTTCAGGAAGCAGCTGTGTAGGAATAGGAAAAAGAGTTTTTGTATTAACCAAAATTTGAAAATACATAAAAAACTTTATAATTTGGTCATTTGTGATTTTAAACAAACCTACCAAGGTATCTGATTATACTCTTATGAATTATATTGATTTATGCCCAGATCAGCCTTTTAAGCAATATTAATTAGTGAGTTTTTGATGTTCTTGTTACAAACAATAATGTGATAGAAGACTATTTTAGAAGCCATCCTGAGTTGATTGTTCCTGGGCTTGAACCATAGCTTATCTGGATCCTGGAAATGCTTTGAATTAGGAAATAGGGCAAGAGTACTTCTGAGACCCCTTTAACCCAGGAGGCCAGGAGACTCAGGAGATAGCATCTTAGCTGGAAGGAGAACAGTCCCATCCCCATGTGGCTGTTGCCTCCTTGGACTCTGAGCTCACATGGTTACCTCTTAAAATGTCTTGATGTGGGTTATATATCTAATTGCAATTTTTAAATAATTAATATTACTGGTCCTCTGCTAATTTTGATGATTCACTGGTAGGGTACTACAGGACTCAGAAGAGCTATTGTACTCTTGGTTATTACTGTGAAAAAGGACAGAGGAAGATTAGCAAAAATTGACACATGGAGGAAATTCCAGAGGAAACCGGGTCCAGACTTCCTTCCAGTGTTCCCTCTAGTGAATCACAGAGTCCTGCTTGGTTCTCTCAACAGTGACATGTGACAAAGCTATCTGTCAGGGATGCTTGCCTGAGCCTTGGTGTCCAGGGTTTTTGTAGAATGTCAGTCACATGGCCATGTGGGGCTTGCATGATTGCTCTCAGCTGCCCAGACTCCATCCAGAGTAGAACAGTTGACGTAAGTCATAAACTCTTCGTTCACTCTGGTTGAAGTGGTCCTATGCCTGAGGCACACTCTTCTCAGTGAGAGTGTGTCCAGGTTTCAGAGCTCAATTCATAGGAGCTGGGCAAGGGCCAGTGCAGATGATACAGGCCTTTTTTGGGCATTTGCAGGGTTTGAGCAACACAGCCTTGGTATGTCAGTGTCTTATTGTGTTGTCTGTTATTTATATTATGTGAATGTGAAGTCACTCAGTCGTGTCCGACTCTTTGCTACCCCATGGACTGTAGCCTACCAGGCTCCTCCGTCCATGGGATTCTCCAGGCAAGAATACTGGAGTGGGTTGCCATTTTCTTCTCCAGAGGATCTTCCCAACCCAGGGATTGAACCCAGGTCCTGCATTGGAGGCAGCTGCTTTAAACTCTGAGCCACCAGGGAAGCCCCCTGTTTGTATTATAAAGTATAAGAATTAGACTAAAGCCTTGAAGAGTACCAAAAGTAGAGAAGCAACACCACATATTAAATTGCAAATTCAACGGAAATTTTTCTCATTTAAAAGGCTAACTTAAGGGACTTCCCTGGTGGCTAGGAGGTTAAGAATCTGCCTCCCAACACAGGGGATGCAGGTTTGATACCTGGTCAGGGAACTGAGATTCCACATGCTGTGGGGAAGCTAAGCCCGTGAGCCACAGCAACTGAGCCCCTACATTCTAGGGCCCATGCTCCACAAAAAGAAACACATGCACTACAACTCTTGGAAGCCTGCACATGGCAAGAAAGAGTCCAAGAGCTGCAATGAAGACCCAGCACAGCCCCCCAAAAAAGACTAAACATAGCCAAAAAACAAAAAATGACTAACATAGCCAAAGACATCTAATTGATTCAGTTGTACCTTGGTGACAGAACCAATATACTAGTCCAGAGTGGGCAGATTAGGATCTGTTGACAAATGTAGCCTGCCATTTACTATGTACTGCCCATGAGCTAATGCTGGGTTTTCCATTTAAGTTTCCATCTCATCCTCTGTCGTCCCCTTCTCCTCCTGCCCCCAATCCCTCCCAGCATCAAAATCTTTTCCAGTGAGTCAACTCTTCGCATGAGGTGGCCAAAGTACTGGAGTTTCAGCTTTAGCTACACATGAGATGACACATGAAAATTCTATGAAGTTTAAATAACAATGTTCACAAATAAAGTTAGCTACGTTTCATGCTGCAGCAGTAGAGAATTTGCAGTAGATTGAATAGCTTGCAAAGACTAAAATATTCACTGTATTCATTCTCTGTCCCTTTATGAAAAAGTTTGTCAGCCTCTGGGCTTCTCGTTCTTTAGGGCTTCTCTCCCTTGTAACATTGTCACTGTCTTTCTGACCCTGACATGCAGTAGCAGGGAGTTATTATTGAATGTCTGTGACAGTAATTATGACAGTTGAGAGTCCCTTGGACTGCAAGGAGATCCAGCCAGTCCATTCTGAAGGAGATCTGCCCTGGGTTTTCTTTGGAAGGAATGATGCTAAAGCTGAAACTCCAGTACTTTGGCCACCTCATGCGAAGACTTGACTCATTGGAAAAGACTCTGATGTTGGGAGGGATTGGGGGCAGGAGGAGAAGGGGACGAGAGAGGATGAGATGGCCGGATGGCATCACTGACTCAATGGACGTGAGTCTGAGTGAACTCTGGGAGTTGGTGATGGTCAGGGAGGCCTGGCATGCTGCGATTCATGGGGTCGCAAAGAGTCAGACACGACTGAGTGACTGAAGTTACTTTTTGTAATTTGAGCACTTGACAATGATATTTACATGTTTCTTTGAAAACAATATTCATATCCTCTACCTTCATGCAAATTTAAACATTTCTTAATGTAAAATCATGTTTAAGGATTTTTGTAATGAATGGTGTTTTTAAACATAGTTCATAAGAAGCCAGAATCTACTGATGAAGAAGAAAAAATTGGAAATGGAGAGAGTGATGTAGAAGAAGCTTGCATTTTGCCTCACAGTCCTATAAATGTGGACAAAAGACCCATTACAATTAAATCACCCAAGGTGAAGTATTTTTTTTGTGATTCTAAGACTGGCTATGTAGAAGCACAACACATTGGAAGGGAATCCACAAGTATTATTGCTTTGTTTTTGAATATGAGTATAGACTATGGTAGTTACCAACAGCATGAATAACTGTCCCAGCGATGCTTAAATGCACTTGACTTATGGTGCCCTGGTCAAATCAATAGCTGGAGAAGTGTTTTCTTTTACTCTTAGCTGTATACTGTGTCATTGTTTGCTCACCATTTTACTCATTCATTCATTTATTCGCTCATTCATTGAATGTATCCTTTGCTCCAAAAACTGTTAACATGGATGATAATTTAACTTTGTCAAGTTAGCCAATTCTAAAGTACCTAAGTATACAGATTATACATTGATTTATAAGACTGTTTATGACATGGTAGTTTTTATCATTAGTTCCTAAATTTAAAATATGTTGCCAATTTAAACCTAGTGACATTTATTTATATTTTCTTTGAGTAATTGTTTTAGAGCACATCTTAATATGATAAGGTTAACTGATGGTGAAAATGGTTTTCATTTTTCAGGATAAATGGCAGCCACTGTTGAGTACAGTTACAGGTGTTCACAAATACAAATGGTTGAAACAGAATGTTCAGGGTTTGTATCCTCAGTCTGCACTCCTCAGTACAATTGCTGAATTTGCCCTTAAAGAAGAGCCAGTGGATGTGGAAAAAATGAGAAAGTGCCTACTAAAACAGGTAAATTTGCTAAGACCATTCTTCTCTGTCTTGGATAATACATAAACACTAAATAGTATGTATTGATTTTTTTCACAGTTGGAGAGAGCAGAAGTTCGCCTGGAAGGGATAGATACAATTTTAAAACTAGCAGCCAAAAATTTCTTACTTCCATCTGTGCAGTATGCTATGTTCTGTGGATGGCAAAGACTTATTCCAGAAGGGATTGATATAGGGTAAAACTTTATCATATTTGTTCTTAATTAAGGGAAGCTGTGACAACAGAGCATTGTTTTATTGAAGTTAAAAGTCTGGCAATATTCTGAGTAAAATTCTTCATCTTTGTTTGAAGGGAACCCCTTACTGATTGTTTAAAGGATGTTGATTTGATCCCACCTTTTAATCGGATGCTGCTTGAAGTAACTTTTGGCAAGCTGTATACTTGGGCTGTTCAGAATATTCGAAATGTTTTGATAGATGCAAATGCCAAATTTAAAGAACTCGGTGAGTTAAAAATCTGGTTGTTAAAAGGCTATATTAAAATTGCTATTGATGTCAATGATGATATCAGCATTATTTCTTAGTTTGTCTCTTAATTATATATTCTGGAAACTTTGAAATGCTAATTTTTGCTTTGAAGACTTTCATAACTTTGTACATTAGAATGATAATCTAAGCTGCTTTAAACTTTCTCATATTCTAAACTAAAGTTTCAGAATTTGACAGAAGATACAATATTGTACTATCCTAATACAAAGCTTTTGTGTTTTAACATTTTTAAGTGTGTCACACAGTATACCTTAAAATGTATTTTTTATTAGTACATAATTTCCTTAACGGTTTAAGCATCTACAAAGAGGAAGAAGTGGTTTTGTGGAAAACAAGTGAAATCTCTCTCTTGTAATTGACATGAAAGGAGTGAGTCACTAGGGATATTTAGAGGTTTTGTAGATAAATGGAGACAACAACATGTGAAGTGACGGTGGTATGATTATTGCAGAGTAATATGGAACTGCCCAATGTCCACACTATGTGGATATCTGATGAAAAAGACAGACTTACTATAAAAAATTGCTAATGCTTTCTGCTTTGTGTATGTTCTTGGATCAATGCACAAGAAATTTATTTGAGTGCCAATGCCTTTTAGGTATCCAGCCTGTCCCTTTGCAAACCATTACAAATGAGAACCCATCAGGACCAAGCCTGGGGACGACCCCTCAAGCTCGCTTTCTCCTGGTAATGCTCAGTATGCTCACCCTGCAGCACGGTGCCCACAATCTGAGCCTTCTGCTGAATTCTGGCACGCTTGCTCTTACACAGACAGCACTTCGTCTCATTGGTGGGTTGGCATTGCCCTAAGTCACTTGTGAAAATTCAATGGTTTGTCTTGATCTCTCTTTGTATAATTTTTTTTTTTTGGTGGATAAGTACAAATAACATAAAATTTACCATTCTAAGTAATTTTATAATTCATCGTCAGTAATCACATCCACAGTGTTGTGTAAGCATTAATGCTGTTGTTTATAACCGTTTATCACCTGAAATGCAAACACATGTCCATTTACCAGTGACTCCTGACTTCCCACTCCCCTAATTATTGGCAGTAGCAAATCTGCTTTCTATCTTTGTGTACTTACTTGTTTGGATATTTCATACAAATGAAATCATACAAACAAATTTCAGCCTTTTGTATCTGGGTTATTTAGCATGCATTAATATCAGTATTTCATTTCTTTTTATGGCTAATAAACATTATATGAATATACTATGTTTTATTCATCCTTTGATGGATATTGGCTTATATCTACCTTTTGGCCATGCTAAATAGTATTGCTAGGAAATCTGTGTATGGGCTTTTATTTGCAAACTTGTTACCAGTCCCTTTGTTATATACATAGGAGTAGAATTGGCAGGGTTGTATGGTATTCCTGTGTTCAGCTTGCTCTCATTTTATATTTTCCCCCGCAGTGGACTAAGAGTTGCATCTTCTCCATGTCCTTGCCAACGCAAGTTATTTTCTGACTTTTTTTTTTAAAATTTAGGCTACTCAAGTTGGTGTGAAGTGATATTTCATTATGATTTGTCTTATGCTTCTCTAATATTGAGTGTCCTTTCATGGATCTCAGCCTTGTGGTGAAGGGTCTTGAATAACTCAGTGAAGTGATGAGCCGTGCTGTACAGGGCCACTCAGAATGTCACAGTGAAGAGTACTGACAGAATGTGGTCCACTGGAGGAGGGAATAGGAAACCACTGCAGTGTTCTTGCCTGGAGAACCCCATGGACAGTATGAAAAGGCAAAAAGATAACACAGCAGAATATGAGCTCCCCAGGTTGGACGGTATCCAGTATGCTCCTGGGGAAGAGAGGAAGGCAGTTACTAATAGCTCTAGAAAGAATGAAGCGCCTAGGGAGAAGTGAAAACAGTGCTCAAGTGTGGAGTGTCTGGTGGTGAAAGTAAAGTCGATGCTGTAAAGAACAGTATTGCATAGGAACCTGGAATGTTAGTTCCTTGAATCATGGTAAGTTGGACGTGGTGAAGCAGAAGATGGCAAGAATGAACATTGACATCTTAGCAATCAGTGAGCTGAAATGGATGGGAATGGGTGAATTTATCAGATGACCATTATGTCTACTATTGTGGCCAAGAATCCCTTAAAAGAAATGACGTAGCCTTCATAGAAGGCTATGAAAGAGCCTGAAATGCAGGCTCTTTTGGGCACAATTTCAAAAACGACAGAATGATCTTGATTCATTTTCAGGGCAAACCTTTCAGCATCATAGTAATAATCCAAGTCTATGCCCCAACCACTGATGCAGAAGAAGCTGAAGTTGACCAGTTTTGTGAAGACCTGTGGTGTTGGAGAAGAGTCTTGAGTATTCCTTGGACTGCAAGGAGATCAAACCAGTCCATCCTAAAGGAGATCAGTCCTGGGTGTTCTTTGGAACGAATGATGCTAAAGCTGAAACTCCAATACTTTGGTCACCTGATGTGAAGAGTTGACTCATTGGAAAAGACCCTGATGCTAGGAGGGATTAGGGGCAGGAGGAGAAGGGGATGACAGAAGATGAGATGGCTGGATGGCATCACCAACTCGGTGGACGTGAGTTTGAGTGAACTCCAGGAGTTGGTGATGGACAGGGAGGCCTGGCTTGCTGTGATTCATGGGGTCGCAAAGAGTCGGACACAACTGAGCGACTGACCTGAACCAATGACTTGTTTTTTTTTTTCATGGCAACACAGAATTTTATTTTATTTAAAAATTTTTATTTTTACTTTATTTTGCTTTATAATACTGTATTGGTTTTGCCATACCTTGACATGAATCAGCCATGGGTGTTCATGAGTTCCCAATCCTGAACCCCCCTCCCACCTCCCATACCATATCATCTCTCTGGATCATCCCCATGCACCAGCCCCAAGCATCCTGTATCCTGTATTGAACATAGACTGGAGATTCGTTTCTTACCTGATAGTATACATGTTTAAATGCCATTCTCCCAAATCATCNGGAATGAAAACTGACCTTTTCCAGTCCTGTGGCCACTGCTGAATTTTCCAAATTTGCTGGCCTATTGAGCACAGCACTTTCCCAGCATCATCTTTTAGGATTCGAAATAGCTCAGCTGGAATCTTTATGGACTTTCCTGGTAGCTCAGAAGTATATATTCACTTTAAATAAAACAAATTTTAATAAATTTTATTTATTTTAAATAAATGAATTATGGAATTCCAGGCTCGATGGCTGACACCCCACCGTCCAGTGGCACAACTAAGTGACACCAAGGAGCCAAATTCAATAAAGAACCAAAGGATTTTCTCTTCAAGTTTAATAATTTGAGGGCTCTGAATGGCTGTAAGGGACTTCCCTGGTGGTCCAGTGGTTTAAAAATCTGCCTTATAATGCAGGTGACACGGGTTTGACCCCTGGTTGGGAAACTAAGATCCTACATGCCTTGGAGCAACTAAGTCTGTGCTGCAAGGAAATATCCCAAGTGACAGAACTAAGACTGGAAGCAGCCAAATAAATAAATAGTGTAAAAAAAAGAAAATGGCTAAAACACGAGGCATTCTCTTTTAGAGATGGATCAAAGAAATTAAAAACACCTGGGACCAGACAGCGATCTCAAATATCCAAGCAAAGAAAAACACTGCAATAACCACTCAATTCAGTGACCACAAAACAAAGCTCTTTGGAATTTATAATGCTCTGAGGCAACACCAGAAGAAGTGTTTGATCATTCACTCCCACAAAATAAAAGCTTTAATAGGAGTGAGTCCAGAAAAGCACCTTCAGGGCATACGTATGAAAAACCAGATATCAACACTGACCAAAGAGTAACGTTACAAGGACCAGCAGTTACTAACCTGCATCTTCTTATACACACAGCAGACAGAAAACAAAGCACTTTACGGATTACGAAGCACCCTTCAGAAGTGATCAGGGCTCAGGCAAACCCCACATCCCAGCAGTCCTGAACTACCATCAGCCAACAGCATCACAGGGGACGCTGTGTTCTTCCCCTTCCTGCCCGAGCCATCTCCACCCACCTGTGGGAGAAGAGATGCCCGTGGGGAGGGAGACATCCCAGGATGATGCGGATCTTATTTTACCATCTCCCTCTGCCTCCTTCCTTGGCAGACAGAAACGTACCGCACGTGCCTCCTCGTTAAACAGTAACAAGATGTTCCCATATAACACAAACTCAGGCTCTCAGTTTAGAAAGGATATGAGTCCCTGGGCGGTTGATCCCTGCAGTGACCATTGGCATTTCTGAGCACAGCCTCTCTGGAGCAGGGGCTGACCAGGAGCTGGAGATGCTGTATGCCATGCCATCCATGCCCCTGGACTTGGGACACCCTTGTTCGTTCACAACAAACCCACTTGCAAGAAGGGACTTAGGGAAGCCTCCTCCAGCGAGTGACAAAACACAGCCTCCCCGGGCGGGGGCGGGGGGGCAGGAACTGGGGGCCAGCCAGGCTCAGGCAGCTGACAGAAAACCCTGGAGGCTTTTAAACAGCACTCGACACGCTCTCACCACCCTGCTTGCTCTTTCTCAAAGAGAGCCCAGGACTTCTCTGGGGTGCAGTGGATTAGAACCCACATGCCAGTGCAAGAGACACGGGTTCAGTCTCTGGTCTGGGAAGATCCCACGTGGCATGGAGCAGCTGAGCCCAGGCACAACTGCTGAGCCTGTGCCCCCCCAACAAGAGAAGCCCCCACAATGAGAAGCCTGCACACCACAGCTAGAGAGTAGCCCCCGCTCATCATGCCTGGAGAGAGCCAGGGCCCAACAACGAAAACCCAGCGCACCCAAAAATAAACAAAGAAAAATTATAAAAAATGTAAAGAACAAAGAGAGCCCAACGTGAAGACTTGCAGCTGTCTTTCGGGTCCAAGTTCAGCAGCCACCGAGACCCAGGCTTACCCTTGCTAGGGTGTGTCGGGGAAGATCCCCGAAGGATGACAACCACCTCTCAGGGTTCCACCTTCCACTGACCCTCACTGACCAACAAGACTCAGGAAAGCAGCTTCCCATCCACGGATCGGAGGCAGCCACCACAGGGCCTGCCCTGGCGCAGCTCGCTGCCTGTGCTCATGGATTAGCTGCAAGTGGGGCTTGTTATGCCTTGAAATGGGCAGCTTATACCCCACCCATGGATGCAGCAGAGCGGTCAGCATTACTGCCCCATCTTCCACGGAAAACAGCTTAATGCAAATCCTCCTTCCAATCCATTCCTTCCAATGAGGAATGTCAGGGATGCTGTGTCAGCCCAGGTGACCTGAGGTCAGCTCTGGGGACTCCTGCTCGGTGGCCACTAGTGCTGAAAAGAGGCATAACTTGTACGCCCCTCAACCCCCACCAACCCCGAGCCCTGGCTTCTCCACAGACAGGACAGCTGCAGCCAGACAATTTCAATGGGCAGGATCCTCCAACGCTAAGAAGTTACCAGGTTAACATTAGACATCATATGAGTTGAGCTAAATTGGGCATGAAAATGAAACTGTTCTAAGGAAGTAGAAAGAAAGAGAAGTATGGAAAGCAGACACTACCTACTAATAAAGTCAGGAGTGGGCAGACAGGAACATGGGATGTTACATGCAGCAGGCACCCGCTAGGAAGATTTTGAGGAGGATTTGCATTAAGTTCAATAGTTAGGAAAAGACTGCTTTTTTCTTCCTGAGTCCTCAAGAAGCCTTCTTTCCAACCATCACCTGAGCGGGAGACGTGGCACCAGGAACGCGGGTGGCAGAGGAACTGACCCCTCCTGGCTGTGCCTGGGGAGCCAAGCAGGAGAGCCCAGCACAAGCGCCCAGGTGTGTCCAGTCTGCCTCCCCACGACCAGTGCAGGAAGGCAACCTTCCCACTCAAACTATCCCAAACCAGTGATGCGTCACTGGATCCCTGTGCTGTACACCTGAGACTACCCAACACTGTAAACCAACTGTCCTCCAATTTTTTAAATTAAATTTGTAAGAAATGCTGATGAGGGAGGCAGAGGAAGAGACCATCAAGTGGGACTCCCACAGCAGCCCATCCCCAGCTCACAGTTCACTCTCTACATCAGATGAGGCTCTTCCTTACAAGCCAGTCATGCCACTGGCTGGCATGTGGTCATCCTTCCCTGCCCCTCCCACTCCTGCCCCCAGCTTCCAGGACACAGGACACAAGGAGAAGGGGACAGACATCCAACCTGGGAAAGCAGCTCTCTGTCTCGTCAGAAACCCTCCCTCCACTCAAGGGATCAGGTGGCCTCAAGTCTTCAGGTCACTCAGATATGCTCACATCCATAGCTGTACGTGTGTAATCTCAACTCAAGGTATTTGCAGTAAGAAACAAACAGGGAATAATATACATGTACGTAAATATATATATGGGGCTTCCCAGGTGGCACAGTGGTAAAGAACCTGCCTGGCAATGCAAGAGATAAGGGTTTGAATCCTGGATCAAAAAGATCCCCTGGAGGAGGAAATGGCAACCCACTCCAGTATTCTTGCCTGAGAAATTCCATGGACAGAGGAGCCTGGTGGGCTACAGTCCATGGTGTCTCAAAACAGACACGACTGAGTGATGAAACTATATATATATACATGCACACTCACAAAGTGACTCAGCAAAGCCNTGGAGGAGGAAATGGCAACCCACTCCAGTATTCTTGCCTGAGAAATTCCATGGACAGAGGAGCCTGGTGGGCTACAGTCCATGGTGTCTCAAAACAGACACGACTGAGTGATGAAACTATATATATATACATGCACACTCACAAAGTGACTCAGCAAAGCCTTCGAGCCTGACGATGCTCCCAGAGTCCCTACACTCACACAGACAGCAGCTGGAGAAACACGTCTGTAGGACGAGCACTGCAGAGAGGGCACGGCCACCGCTGGCCACGGACAGCACCAACTGCAGGGTTGCTGCCTGCCAAGCAGCAGGCTCTCTGAGGCCCTGCTCTGTATAAACCTCACAACTATCCCAGGAACTAACTACTACTATTGTCCCCCTTTCTCAGATGAGAAAACTGAGGCACGAAGAGCCTTACCAGCCCAAAGTCAGTGCCGAGAGGAGGGCCAGGAACCAGGTCAGGGGACCAGGCTCTCAGCACAGCAGTGCCACTTCCCAGGAGACGGAGTTGGGGAACTAGGAGCTGGCGTGTATTAACCAGAGAAGGAAGGCCTGGGCGTCATGCAGAGCCTTCGAAAGGGAGATGACATTTTAGGCCCACAAGGAGGCAGTGGAGGTGGGCAAGGCGTCGGGAACTGCACCTGCAGAGGTCAGGGTGGGTAGACGCTTCCTGGCTGGGAATGACCACTGTGGAACCCCACCATACAGGGGCTACCCGGTGGACAATGAGGCAGAATCAGATGTGGAAGGAGCCCCTTGACTCGGGGACCAGCGAAGAAAGTGTATGCATCAGAAGGCCGACCCCAGTGAAGAGGCTGATGAGAGGGAGGAAGGTCTGGAGCAGGAAGACACAGGCACACAGCTGGCAAGAGACAGAGGCCCCACATGGATGACAGGAAGACTCTGGTGACCTCAGCCACCTCTGCTCTGTGGCTGCAGGCTCAGCACCTTCCACTCTCGAAGGGGGCCCCATGTAGATAGAAAGATGGTCATCTTATCCACCACATCTGGACAGGTTGAGGGGCACGAGAGAAGCAGGGTATGTGGATGGACATAGGAATTTAAAGCCAGAGACCAAATGAAAATAAGGGTGTGTGTGCACACGCGTGTGTGTGTGCCATCCTTTACATAAATTCACACATATGAAGCCAAAGTACAAAACCACGGTGATGGATATCTACATGTTTATGGCATCAGGCCCCAGCTTATCCTAGAGGTTGAGAAGCAAAGGTTTAAACACTGAAAATTTCACTTCTGAAACTTACCAATATTCTACAGTAAAACTCATTCTTCTTGATTAATCATGCAATCAGAACATTTTTTCTATTAAAAAACATATACCTCAAAAAAAAAAGTATGCCTTATTTCTCATGCATCCAAAACATGCTTGGTTAAAATAACGTCATGTAATATAGGAAAGGCAAAAGTAAATAAACAGAAGAAGGAGTCACTTATGAAAGTCAGAGTAGAACTGAATTAAATCATTTCAGGATAGCAAACACACAAATCCCAGAGAGCTCTAAAGCACCAAGTGTGTGGGTACACGTGTGATATGAGGAGGTAAGGGAGGGGTCTGATCACACACGGTCCCCTGGATGGTAGCTCTCATGTGCTGTTTTTCTCACATCAGTTCCTCATTTTCTACAGCAAAGAAAATTAACCCCATCATACAGATATACAAGCTCCCCGAAATCAACATTCTGCCCAGGATGTGTGTGTGTATGAGTGTGTGTTTTACTTCATGAACTCATCAAGAGATCTGGAGCCAAAGCTGGTTCACGCTCATGCTCACTCAGTCGTGTCTGACTCTGTGGCCCCACGGACTACAGCCCTCCAGGCTCCTCTGTCCATGGGATTTCCCAGGCGAGAATACTAGAATGGTGGCCATTTCCTTCTCCAGGGGACCTTTTCAATCCAGTGATTGAACCCAAGCCTGCTGCATTGGCAGGCAGGTTCTCTACTGCTGAGCCAGCAGGGAAGCCCACCAAGCCTGGTTAGTAAAATAAATCAGAGTCCTCCACATTCTTCCTCCTGCATCCCCCCTCCTCTGTGGTGGGATAAGATTCCCCTCCTGCCCTCTCCCACCCCCACCTCCTCCACTGCGAGCTGGGTGACAGCTCAGAGTGTGTCCTCCACAGCGTCTGGACTCTGGGATGGAACTCTGTCCAGGATGCCCAGCTGGGCTGTGACGCTGCATCCTCCCGTGGCAGGGGGTAGGGGGGATGCTGCCACACTCTGACAAAGGACGATGCAGTGACTGGCAGAGAACCATCCTAAAGCGGGTTCCTCTGGTGGCTCGGCAGTAAAGAATCCAGCTGCCAATTCAGGAAAGGAGGGTTCAGTCCCTGGGTTGAGAAAATCCCCTGGAGAAGGAAATGGCAACCTACTCTCTTATTCTTGCCTGGAGAATCCCTTGGACAGAGGAGCCTGGCAGGCGATGGTCCATAGGGTCACAAAAAGTCAGACATGACTGAAGCAACTCAGCCCTAGCAAAGATGAAAAAGTCCTGAATGCTGGCATTTTTGTCTCTTCAGGAGGTATTCTTATAAACACTAACTGTTCCTAATAAAATTATTCTCAAAAATTGCTCAATTCAAATATTCTAAAACCAGACTTCCACATTTAGAAGACTATATTATATTCTTAGAGCATATTCTTAAAGCTCTTTAAAAAATAATCGCTATCCCAGTTTATGTGCACAACCAGTTACAAGGGCATCCTTCCCTCCCATCCAGCACCAGGGTACAGGGACTCCAGCCGAGCATGCAGACTCCACCAGGAGGCTGCCCGAGCCCGTGTTGCCCTTCTCCCTGTCCTCTGCACATGGTTATGACCTGGGCAACCATCTGGTCAGACTGCACTCTCCACCCTGAGGGGGATGGTCTGCTGACTGCCCTGCCTCAGAGGCAGGCTTCAGAGCAGGGTCAGTGCCAGACACACCCGCCTCGTGGCCAGCAGAGGCCACTTCCCACCCTGCACACTGGGAGGGGGACCGAGGCAGGGGCTTACTTCGCCCCTTCAAGCCCTGCCCTGCACCGGGTCCCCTGCCAACATCCCTTCACAAGACACCTGCCCCCTGACAACTTCCTGTCTTGCTCAGGGAGCTGGAGAAGGTAGCTGTCATCTCCCTGAGCTTGCTGGGGAAGACAGTGGTACAGGTACCCACGAGCTGGGAGCCTCACAGAGTCTGGCCTGAAACGAGCCAGCTCCTCAGGTCAGAGGGGACCCAGAGGTGGATGGATGAGAAAAGCCCCCTGCCCTGGTTTGACCCTCATGACCCCTCACCCCAACCCCTTCCCTTCACTGAGAACTGGGGACTCAGTGTCCTCTGGGCACCTGAAGCTGTTTCCTGTCTGTCGCGGGTGAACTGTCTGCACCAGGGCTTCAGAGACAAGCTTGTCCCTCAACCCATCCTGTGACATGCCAGGGGAAACAAAGGCCCCCGGGTCCTCACTTGGTACCCGGATGAGAAACATACACACCAGTGCCCACGACCTGCTCCCCAAGCCCAGCCACACTGGAGCAGCGTGTAGTCACCTGTCAGCCCAGGCCGGCTGTGCCAGCCCTGCTTTGGCTCACTAGTCCACACCAGCCGGTGAGCAGGGTCTGCAGATGCGTGGACCCTCCACCATCTCTGCTGACCCCACAGGGGAGACACATGGCAGCCGCAGGCAGGTTGCTCACTCGCTCCACCCACACCTCGAGTGTCCCCCAGCCACGCGTGGCCTGCTGGTGTCAGGATGCAGGCATCAGCCACATTCTGTGATGCCAGGAAAGAAAACCAGAAAGCTGTGCTCCCCAGATCCCTGCCAGCCAGATTCTGGTTGGTTCTGCAGAACAGCAGCCCTGGTGCGACTTGGCCAAAGGAAGGGCACATTTGCCATCCCCACCCCTGCTGCCACTTAGGGAGGCTCCAGCTGCTTCCAGGGCTGGGGACGTGGGGGCTGGGTGGCCCACAGCTCCGCCTCCTGCTCAGTGACCCAGGGTAGGGGTCCTGGACTTGCTCCCAGACCAGGGACAGCAGCAGTTTCTAGTTTCCATCTCTGGGTCACTCTTCCTGCCCCGTGGCTGCTGCGGTCCTTTATACATCCCCTGTCCAAAATACCCAAGAGATTCCCGTTTCCTAGGAGAAACCCCAAGGAAGAACCCCACGGCCTGGGTAGAGCAGAGGTCACCTGGAAAAGAGAGACAGCAGTGGTGACTCCCAGTGGAGCTGAAACAGAAAGAGACCAGGAAGGTGTGTCACTCTGCACCTGTCACCTGTGATCTGATGGTTAAGATCCTTGGCAACTGGGAAAAGCTGCTGTTGCCCTCCAGGACAGGGGTGCTAGAACCAGCTTGGGCAGCGGAGGGGGCCTGCAGGAGGGACCATGAGCCGGAGGCAGGCAAGCTGCATCAGTCACTCAGTGGCCAAACGTGGAGAAAATCCACAAGTTCTCTTTCCTAGTCAAGTTCCAAGTATCAAAGTTCCCTCTCTGGGCCAGAGGACAGCAAGGACATCCACATGCTCTGTGGGTGGGGAGGGGAGGGGAGGCACAGGGAGCAGCCGGCGACCACAGCTGGGTGGCCCTGCCCCGGCCATAGGAATAGCCCACCGGCCAAATGCCCAGTGAAGTGATAGAAGATCCTGACCCGCCCCTCAAATTTCTTTGGCTGCTTCCAGAGGACGCTGAAATTGCAAGATATTTGGAATGCTTACAGAAAGCAGGGAAAACAGTAGGAAGGGAGTTTGTTACANGAATAGCCCACCGGCCAAATGCCCAGTGAAGTGATAGAAGATCCTGACCCGCCCCTCAAATTTCTTTGGCTGCTTCCAGAGGACGCTGAAATTGCAAGATATTTGGAATGCTTACAGAAAGCAGGGAAAACAGTAGGAAGGGAGTTTGTTACAGAAAATCCAGGAGGTGTGGCCGTTATAGCTGGAACAGAAGCAGGGCGTCTCCCACTCACCCAGGACAGGAAGGGGAAGCGAGAGCTACGGGTGACACCAGACAACAGTGCAGATCCTGGGCTCCCAGGGGAGGTGGGCCACGTGTGGCCTCCTGCCCCACACCCTCCGCGCCGGGGTCAGGGACACCCACAGTGCTGTGCCAGACGGGCCGAAGCACAACCCACGGGCCCACTCTGCTCACACTACGTCCTGGGTGGGTGTCATCAACTCCCTAAGCAACGTGGGGTGGGGGTGGGCGGGAATCATGCCTCATACTGGTTTTTGTTGTTGTAACCACAAAACCAATGGGAACTTTGACAACCAGCTAGCCCACCTCATTCACTGATGCGGAGATTATGAGCATGACAAGCATACAAAGAAAAACATTCACATTAAAGAGTCCCAGTGANTGGGGGTGGGTGGGAATCATGCCTCATACTGGTTTTTGTTGTTGTAACCACAAAACCAATGGGAACTTTGACAACCAGCTAGCCCACCTCATTCACTGATGCGGAGATTATGAGCATGACAAGCATACAAAGAAAAACATTCACATTAAAGAGTCCCAGTGAATCAGGGCAGCTCATGGAGCTCATATATGGGGCGGGGGTGGTGCTCTGGTTAGGCCAACCAGGCATGGGGGTCACAGAGGGAAAAGGGTATAATTAACTGATTATTCTTCAGTTGAAAGGTAGCCTGAGATAGCTCCTTTGTCTACAGAAGAAGCTATTCCTTTGTCTACAGAAGAAGCTATTTAAATTAAGCCATAAACCCATAAATAATGTTTAAAACCCAAAGGAGACAATGAAGAACATAATATAAAAGGACCATCCTGACATGTGAGAAAAATAAACAAGTGGGAGGAAATAGAATTAATTTCAAACAAACCAATTTGAAATTAAAAATCACAGTCTGGCTAAAAATGTATCAAGAAATGATATGTGCCTGGAGTCAACTTTACAATAAAGTAATAGGAACACGATGGTGGGGAGGGGCAGGAGGTGGCAAAGACGGGACCAGAGGGGTCCCCAGAAGGTGACCACTGGGGCTGAGTGACTGCTGGGATTCACCACTCTCTGTAGTTCAAAACTATCTCTTAGGAATCTAAAAACCAACCAAATTCTCATCAACTGTGTACCCCTGCACTACACACAGCGCAAATCACTTAGTGCAGGATGGCGCATATACACTCCCACCCTGCACCTGAACACCACTGATTAGTACTTTCACGAAATATAGTTAAGTCAGACTCAAACCACAGGGTATTTGGACAGTGGCACACTACTTAATTTCTAAGCAGCTCCATCTGGTAGCAATTTTAAAAAGTACTTTTTTCAATTACACATCATATAAAACTTTGCAACCATGTTACACTAGATAATCACACAATTCCAAAGTTGCTTTACTGATGATATACTGTGTATCAATCATGGGGTTTCTAGGCTGGCTCAGCCAGAAAGAATCCACCTGCAATGCTGCAGACTTGGGATCGATCCCTGGGTCAGAAAGATCTCCTGGAGAAGGAAATGGCCACCCACTCCAGTATTCCTACTTGGAGAATTCCATGGACAGATGAGACTGGCAGGCTGCTGTCCATGGGGGTCACAAAGAGTTGGACTCAACTGAGCAACTAAACACACACACATAGGATCAAATAAGTAAAGCGCTTGGCTTGTACCCGGCATTTAGCAAGCACTTAATACATTCCAGGGATTCCCCGGTGGCTCACAGGGTAAAGTGTCTTCTTGCAACACAGGAGACCTGAGTTCGATCACTGCATTGCGAAGATCCCCTGGAGAAGGAAATAGCAACTCACTCCAGTACTCTTGCCTGGAAAATCCCATGGACAGAGGAGCGTGGTAAGCCCCAGTCCATGGGGTTGCAAAGAGTGCGACATGACTGACTTCACTTTCACTTTCAATACATCCTACCCAGACAGGCCACCAGATTCTGATTCATCGTCAGCCTTATTTTTGCTCAAACAAAAAAGACTGAGCATCAGTCAGAATACCACCACACAGGGCAGACAGAGGGCTGCTGTTTGGAGGACCCCACACTTGAAGCCTCCTTCACACAGACACTTGTCAGTTAGGGTTCCTGGACGTGGGGTACATTTCAGGTCTCTGACACTTTTCTTATGATACAAATCAGGGTTCTTTTTCCTAAACAAACTGAACCAGTTAAACAAATGATCATCGAACTACCCAGAGAAGTCCACAGCACCACCCACCCTTGGAGGAGCCTGGCGCGGGCCTGGGGAGCAGAGCATCTCCTCCCCTTACAGGACACCAGCGCCGAGAACAGTGCCCAGCAGAGAGCAGATGCTCACATACGTGTCCAACAGGAGACTGAAGCACGAAATCTTTCAAGGGAGAGATAACCACATGCTCAGAAGCCACAGTATATGATTCATGAACCCTGATGTGCCCCCCAAATTCCTGTGTGGAACTCCTTACCCTCAAGATGATGGGACTTGGTGGGGGGCTCTGGGGGGCAATCAGGTGGTAAGCGTGGAGCCTCATGAAGGGGTTTAGTGCCTAAAAAGAAGGCCCCAAGGGCTGCCGGCGCCTGCCACCAAGTGGACACAGGGCAAGGCCCTTGCTGACCAGCTGGCCCCGGGATCTCAGATGTGCAGCCCCCAGGACTGTGAGAAGTAAATGCCTGTGTTTATAAGCATCTAATGTGTGGCATCTCATGATAACCTGCATGAGCTGAGCCCAGACGCTGTGGTTGGGTGCTATTATAGGACTAGGAAGCAGGGGGGAGCTGTAGGTGTGATAAGGCACAGATCCTTCCACTGAACCTGGCTGCACACACCTGCTCTGCAGGCTGCACACACATCACAGGGGGTCATGAGCAGAGCATCAGAGCTGAGGGGCAGCCGTCGAGGAGGGGTGGGGTGAGTGAAGCAGGGTAGGCCCTGGCCATTCCCCAGACGTGGGGGACGCAAGGACCGAGTGCATCCCTGGAGAAGGACATGCCAGAATGAAGGCTGTTTCAGGGGGTCTGGGGGCCCGGAGATGGAGGTGCAGAGAAGGGAGGCTGCGCCCCCAAGATGACCTCTCTGTGACCATGGGAGAGGCCAAGGAGCTGACTCCAGAAAGGAGGACTCAGACAGCAGAACTCAGAGGCCCCACAGCTGTGTCATCTCCTGCAACGTCCTCTGCAGGGAGGGCCCAAGTGGAGCCCCCAGCAACACGTCCAGGCTCAGGGTGGCCAGGCATCCAAACATGAGGCTGGCCCTGAGGGGGAGTGGGTGGTCCACGCCTGGATATCAGGCCCTTCTGGGAAGTCTGGGATGGATGGCTGACTGCATGACGGATATAACTGAGAACCACGCTGCCGCCCACACTCACGGGAGAGAGCAGGACACCTTCCTGTTTCTAGGCTTCACGCTCACCGACCATGGACAGATGGGTGGGACACAGTTGTGTTCTTGTCAACAGACAAGTTCTCTCTGGGGACTAAGCAGAGTGTTTGCTGGGCCTTCAGAACATTCAAATCAACAGTCTCACTCAAGGTTCTCCAACCTGGGGCCAGAAAAGACCAGCATCTCCAACAGGCTGAGGAGAAACTGCTCTATAAGCCCCAGTAGCATTGCTAGCAGGACACCTCCCCACCAGACACTTGCTGCAGGTAAGCAGCGCTTCCAGGCAAGGCTTCAAACGGGATGGTGTACCTGCTTGATCTCCCCAAGGCTTCAAGCTGAAGTCCTGGATACTTCCGCAGCAGAGGGTATCTAGAGGGTAGCAGGGAGGGAATGGAAAATTAGGCCCTCCAGCTGCCCCAGGAAGGAGCAAGTCTGCCAGAAACCCTGGCAACAGCTGCAGGAGAGGCACAGAGTTGCGAGGGTGGATGGGCCTCACAGGAGAAGGGAGTCTCTGAGAGCAGAAGGACTTTCACTTGAGATGGAAGCAACGTAACGTTAGGAGCAGTGGCAAACTGTGTTAAACCAAGTGTGTAAAGTGTTAGTCACTCAGTCGTATCTGACTCTTTGTGACCTCACGGACTGCAGTCCACCAGGCTCCTCTGCCCATGGAATTCGCCAGACAAGAATACTGGAGTGGGTGGTCATTTCCTTCTCCAGGGGATCTTCCTGACCCAGGGATCGAAGCCGAGTCTCTCACATTGCAGGCAGATTCTTTACCATCTGAGCCATGTCTGGCTTTTGTTAAACCAAGGCCCATGCTTTTTGTAGAAAGGGTTATGAAGTCATAGCAAGTCTCAGTAGCTCCTGTTAAGACTGAATGTTTGTGTCTCCACAAAATGCAAACACTGAAGATCTAAGCACCAGGGTGATGGTGTGTGGAGGTGATTCCAGGTCTAGCTGAGGTCATGAAGGGGAGGGCCCTGATGGGATAAATGTTCTCAGAGGAAGGGGACAAGGAAAAAGCCCTCCCTCCACCTTAGGAGGACACAGCAAGAAGGAAGCGACTACCCTGGTGGCTCAGGCAGTAAAGTATTTGCCTGCAATGCAGGAGATGCGGGTTTGATCCCAGCTGGTGGAGGTGATGGAATTCCAGTTGAGCTGTTTCAAATCCTAAAAGATGATGCTGTGAAAGTGCTGCACTCAATATGCCAGCAAATTTGGAAAACTCAGCAGTGGCCACAGGACTGGAAAAAGTCAGTTTTCATTCCAATCCCAAAGAAAAACAATGTCAAAGAAATGTTCAAACTACCGCACAATTGCACTCACCTCACACGCTAGCAAAGTAATGTTTCAAATTCTCTAAGCCAGGCTTCAAGAGTGAACCAAGGACTTTCAGATGTTCAAGCTGGATTTAGAAAAGGCGGAGGAACCAGAGCTCAAATTGCCAACATCCACTCGATCATAGGAAAAGCAAGAATATTCCAGAAAAATATCTACTTCTGCTTTATTGACAACGCCAAAGCCTTTGACTGTGTGTGTGACAACAAACTGTGGAAGATTCAGAAAGAGATGGGAATACCAGACCACCTTGCTGCCTCCCGATAAACCTGCATGCAGGTCAGGGAGCAACAGCTAGAACCAGATGTGGAACAACAGACTGGTTCCAAATTGGGAAAGGAGTACATCAAGGCTGTATATTGTCACCCTGCTTATTTAACTTATATGCAGAGTACATGATGTGAAATGCCGGGCTGGATGAAGCTCAAGCTGGAAACAAGGTTGCTGGGAGAAATATCAATAACCTCAGATATGCAGATGACACCACCCTTATGGCAGAAAGTGAAGAGGAACTAAAAGGCCTCTTGATGAAAGTGAAAAGAGGAGAGTGAAAAAGCTGGCTTAAAACTCAACATTCAAATACCTAAGATCATGGCATCCAACCCCATTACTTCATGGCAAATAGATGGAGAAACAATGGAAAACAGTGACAGACTATTTTGGGGGCTCCAAAATCACTTCAGATGGTGACTGCAACCATGAAATTAAAAGACACTTGCTCCTTGGAAGATAAGCTATGACCAACCTAGACAGCATATTAAAAAGCAGAAATATTACTTTGCCAGTAAAGGTCTGTATAGTCAAAGCTATGGTTTTTCCAGTAGTTATGTATGGATGTGAGAGTTGGGCCATAAAGAAAGCTGAGTGCCAAAGAATTGATGCTTTTGAACTGTGGTGTTGGAGAAGACTCTTGAGAGTCCCTTGGATTGCAAGGAGATCCAACCAGTCAATCCTAAAGGAAATCAGTCCTGAATATTCACTGAAAGGACTGATGCTGAAGCTGAAGCTCCGAAACTGTGGCCACCTGATAGGGAAAGATTGAAGGCAGGAGGAGAAGGGGGCGACAGATGTGAGATGGTTGGATGACATCAGCGACTCGATGGACATGAGTTTGAGCACGCTTGGGGAGCGGGTGACGGACAGGGAAGCCTGACGTGCTGCAGTCCATGGGGTTGCAAAGGGTCGGACACGACTGAACTGAACTGTGTCAGGAAGATCCCTTAGAGGAGGAAATGGCAACCCACTCCAGTGTTCTTGCTGGGAGAATCTTCATGGACAGAGGAGCCTGGCAGGCTACAGTCCATTGGGTTGCAAACAGTCGGACAGGACTTAGCAATGAACACTTTCACTTTTCACAGACCAGGAAGTGGGTCCCACCAGGAGTTAAATCAGCTGTTCCCTTGACTGTGGTTCCTAGTCTCCTTCCAGAAGGGCGAGAAACAAGGGTCTGCTGCTTAAGCAATCCCCTCCCCTAATCTGTGGTATTTTGTAATAGCTGTTCCAGCTAAGACAGCCTCTGTTTAAGAAACACTAGCTTTTAAAAAATTTATCCTTGCCTCACAAGAAAATAACATTTAAAATAAATCACTGAGGCCATATGATGAGAAAGAATGGGAAACTGCTCTTAAAATATCTGCCCGAAATATAACTCAGTTTTGTGTTTCTTCCTATAGAGTCAGAACGAAAACTGTGGAGGAGGATAGAGACAGTGATATTAACAGCAGGACTGTCAACACAGAAAACCCAAATTATCAGCCGTCTAAAAATCTACTTAAGCACTGTGGTTTTGCTGTTGTTGTTCAGTCCCGAAGTCATGTCTGATTCTTTGGGACCCCATGGATTGCAGCACGCCAGGCTTCCCTGTCCTTCACTACCTCCCAGAGCTTGCTGAAATTCAAGTCCATTGAGTCCATGAAGCCATCCAACCACCTGGTGCTTCAGACTGTAAAGAATCCGCCTGCAATGCAGGAGGCACAGGTTCAGTCCCTGGGTTGGGAAGAGCCCCTGGAGAAGCAAAAGGCAATGCACTCCAGTATTCTTGCCTGGAAAAGCCCATGGACAGAGAAGCCTGCTGGGCTGTGGGGTGGCAAAGGGTCAGACACGACGGAGTGATGAGCACCATAGCTTACTTCCCCAAAATGACTTTCTTGAATATCTGAACAAATAAAAAGGCTAAAAATATGTTCTTCAAATATATTTTTCTTGACCTGTTAAAAGTAAGATGTCTGAATGTAAAATAATTAACTCAGACTCCTAAATATCAACATCCATTTCCTAGGTAGGCAGCCCTCTGTGACGTGACAGATGATTCCAGCACTAAAGCAGGTCTTCCTCATTTTACCAATCAGCAGCCCTTGTTTCTGGAGCACACTCTTTGGAAATAAGAGACATTCTGTAGCTTTCTATCAGCAAGGAAATTATTTTAGATGTGATTTTGATCACACATATACATTTTACAGTCAGTTTCAGTACTTCTTAGCTATGGAAAAACACTGTATTTGATCACTAATGTAGCTGTAACTCTCAGAAAAATAAAAGCCAGATAGAAATACCACTCTTTAAAGATCTTCAACATTAGAGCTTAGTACTAGGTCCACTTCTAACTCAANCCTTATGGCAGAAAGTGAAGAACTAAAGAGCCTATTGATGAAAGTGAAAGAGGAGAGTGAAAAAGTTGGCTTAAAGCTCAACATTCAGAAAACTAAGCTCATGACATCCAGTCCCATCACTTCATGGTGAATAGATGGGGAAACAGTGGAAAACAGTGACAGACTATTTTGGGGGCTCCAAAATCACTTCAGATGGTGACTGCAACCATGAAATTAAAAGACACTTGCTCCTTGGAAGATAAGCTATGACCAACCTAGACAGCATATTAAAAAGCAGAAATATTACTTTGCCAGTAAAGGTCTGTATAGTCAAAGCTATGGTTTTTCCAGTAGTTATGTATGGATGTGAGAGTTGGGCCATAAAGAAAGCTGAGTGCCAAAGAATTGATGCTTTTGAACTGTGGTGTTGGAGAAGACTCTTGAGAGTCCCTTGGATTGCAAGGAGATCCAACCAGTCAACCCTAAAGGAAATCAGTCCTGAATATTCACTGAAAGGACTGATGCTGAAGCTGAAGCTCCGAAACTGTGGCCACCTGATAGGGAAAGATTGAAGGCAGGAGGAGAAGGGGGCGACAGATGTGAGATGGTTGGATGACATCAGCGACTCGATGGACATGAGTTTGAGCACGCTTGGGGAGCGGGTGACGGACAGGGAAGCCTGACGTGCTGCAGTCCATGGGGTTGCAAAGGGTCGGACACGACTGAACTGAACTGTGTCAGGAAGATCCCTTAGAGGAGGAAATGGCAACCCACTCCAGTGTTCTTGCTGGGAGAATCTTCATGGACAGAGGAGCCTGGCAGGCTACAGTCCATTGGGTTGCAAACAGTCGGACAGGACTTAGCAATGAACACTTTCACTTTTCACAGACCAGGAAGTGGGTCCCACCAGGAGTTAAATCAGCTGTTCCCTTGACTGTGGTTCCTAGTCTCCTTCCAGAAGGGCGAGAAACAAGGGTCTGCTGCTTAAGCAATCCCCTCCCCTAATCTGTGGTATTTTGTAATAGCTGTTCCAGCTAAGACAGCCTCTGTTTAAGAAACACTAGCTTTTAAAAAATTTATCCTTGCCTCACAAGAAAATAACATTTAAAATAAATCACTGAGGCCATATGATGAGAAAGAATGGGAAACTGCTCTTAAAATATCTGCCCGAAATATAACTCAGTTTTGTGTTTCTTCCTATAGAGTCAGAACGAAAACTGTGGAGGAGGATAGAGACAGTGATATTAACAGCAGGACTGTCAACACAGAAAACCCAAATTATCAGCCGTCTAAAAATCTACTTAAGCACTGTGGTTTTGCTGTTGTTGTTCAGTCCCGAAGTCATGTCTGATTCTTTGGGACCCCATGGATTGCAGCACGCCAGGCTTCCCTGTCCTTCACTACCTCCCAGAGCTTGCTGAAATTCAAGTCCATTGAGTCCGTGAAGCCATCCAACCACCTGGTGCTTCAGACTGTAAAGAATCCGCCTGCAATGCAGGAGGCACAGGTTCAGTCCCTGGGTTGGGAAGAGCCCCTGGAGAAGCAAAAGGCAATGCACTCCAGTATTCTTGCCTGGAAAAGCCCATGGACAGAGAAGCCTGCTGGGCTGTGGGGTGGCAAAGGGTCAGACACGACGGAGTGATGAGCACCATAGCTTACTTCCCCAAAATGACTTTCTTGAATATCTGAACAAATAAAAAGGCTAAAAATATGTTCTTCAAATATATTTTTCTTGACCTGTTAAAAGTAAGATGTCTGAATGTAAAATAATTAACTCAGACTCCTAAATATCAACATCCATTTCCTAGGTAGGCAGCCCTCTGTGACGTGACAGATGATTCCAGCACTAAAGCAGGTCTTCCTCATTTTACCAATCAGCAGCCCTTGTTTCTGGAGCACACTCTTTGGAAATAAGAGACATTCTGTAGCTTTCTATCAGCAAGGAAATTATTTTAGATGTGATTTTGATCACACATATACATTTTACAGTCAGTTTCAGTACTTCTTAGCTATGGAAAAACACTGTATTTGATCACTAATGTAGCTGTAACTCTCAGAAAAATAAAAGCCAGATAGAAATACCACTCTTTAAAGATCTTCAACATTAGAGCTTAGTACTAGGTCCACTTCTAACTCAAGCTCCAATAACAGAAATTTTAATCATGCCCTTGCTTAAGGAATTTCACCCAAGTTACATGTAAAATATTACATTTTTTTTAGTGCTGATTCTTAGAAATTTCTTTAGCAATTGTGTTCAACTCACACAGCTCCTGGACTTCCACTTTTACTCATTTTGCCTCATTTCCGTCTCCACAACAACCCATTTTCCAGTGCAGGCAACAGAGGCTTCTAGAGGTAAGACCACAGGCCTGAGACATGGTCCTCCCAGGAGACCAAGATATGAACTATTTCCCAAATCCTGGATTTAAAAACCTTAAGGAAGAGCTAAAAGTAAACATTAAGAATGCAGACACGTCACACAAGGAAGGCAGACCGAAGCCTACGTGAGGAATAAAAATCCTAGCTTTCCTCTGCTTTTCCTCCTAAACCAGTTTTCCTGGCAGTGCCTCTGTGCACATGGTCTTCCCACCCAGGGAGGAGCCTGACTACCTAGCTCCTGGGACGGGAGCTGCCTGGACTGAGATCTAATTAACCCCGGGGTTGCACACACAGCGGATGGCGTGGCAGCTTTTCCATACCTCCCACGTCTCAGAAAACCTGCAGCCACAGCCTCACCAGTTTAATGATTCTTCTTCAAGTTATTAGGAGCAGAGTCACAATTTCTGTGCTGTTCTTATCTCTGAGCTTCCCTAGAAATGTTACTATATTTTTTCTTGCATCTGCTTCCTGAGAACCAAGAACAGGGGGAGTGAGAGGCACGGTTAGTTCAGAGGGTGGAGAGGAATGTGAAATAAGCCATGTCAGCTGTTCCACAGAGGAGGGGTGTTCTCCAAGGGGGCACGGCCCCGGGGAGGAGGGGCGGGAAGCTGTGCGGGGCACCCTCACGTCACTCAAACACGTGTGTGGCCTGGTCCCAGCACAGAGCCCCTGAAGGCGGGCATGTCCTCAGTCATGGGAGTGTCTCTGGTTACTGGGAACCAGCTCCTATGCCACACCCAAGCTGATGCTAAGGAAGTGGCCCAAGGCTGCCCTCTCTCACCATCCATAGTTGATCATGGGGCCTGGCCAGGAAAAAGCAACCTTGAGATTGGAAGGTGGGACAACAGGGTGAGGAGGAGGCTGGAGACTGGGCTATGAATACTCCAGAACCAGATCTAGGTGCCCATGAGTTGGCCAACACCCTGATGTGGTGGGAGGGCTGTGTGCCCAGAGAGGATGCCTACACTCTGTCTCACCATTGCTGCCCCGCCACAACCAGCACCACAACACCTGGCTCTGTGCCCCTCTTCCCTCTGGCTGCTGTTGAGATGTATTTTTGCAATAAACTATTGATAATAAAGTGCCTCCCTGACCCTGTGTCATTATAATAAATTCTCAAACCTGAAGAGGAGGGTCATGGGAACCCTGAAATTATAGCTAGTGGGTCAGAAGCATAGCAGGGTCCAGACTCAACACCTGGCATCTACTAAGCCCTTCATCTATAGGGTCGACCTATAAATTGAAGAAAGTAGGGACAACCACTGGATCATTCAGGTATGACCTAAATCAAATCCCTTACAATTATACAGTGGAAATAACAAATTGATTCAAGGGATTAGATCTGATAGAGTGCCTGAAGAACTATGGATGGAGGTTTTTACAAGAGGCCAAGATCAAAACCATCCCCAAGATAAAGAAATGCAAAATGATTGTCTGAAGAGGCCTTACAAATAGCTGAGAAAAGAAGATAAGCTAAAGGCAAAGGAGAAAAGGAAAGATATACCCATATGAATGTAGAGTTCCAAAGAATAACAAGACAAGATAAGAAAGCATTCCTCAGTGATGAGTGCAAAGAAATAGAGGAAAACAATAGAATGGGAAAGACTAGAGATCTATTCAAAAAAAATTAGAGGCACCAAGGGAACATTTCATGCAAAGATGGGCACAATAAAGGACAGAAACGGTATGGACCTAACAGAAGCAGAAGAGATTAAGAAGAGGTGGCAAAAATACACAGAACTATACAAAAAAGATTACTGACCAGACAACCATGATGGTACACTCACTCACCTCAAGCATACATCCTGGAGTGTGAGGTCAAGTAGGCCTTAGGAAGCATTACTACCAACAAAGCTAGTGGAGGTGATAGAATTTCAGTTGACCATTTTCAAATCCTAAAAGATGATACTGTGAAAGTGCTGCACTCAATATGCCAGCAAATTTGGAAAACTCAGAAGAGGCCACAGGACTGGAAAAGGTCAATTTTCATTCCAATCCCAAAGAAAAGCAATGCCAAAGCATGTTCAAACTACCACACAACTACACTCTCATCTCACACGCTAGCAAGGTAATGCTCAAAATTCTCCAAGCTAGCTTTCAACAGAACATGAACCAAGAACTTCCAGATGTTCAAGCTGGATTTAGAAAAGGCAGAATAACCAGAGATCAAATTGCCAACATCCATTAGATCACAGAAAAAGCAAGAAACTTCCAGAAAAACATCTATTTCTCCTTCATTAACTACATTAAGGCCTTTGACTATGGATCACCACAAACTGTGGAAAATTCTTCAAGAGATGGAAATACCAGACCACCTTACCTGCCTTCTGAGAAATCTGTATGCAGGTCAAGAAGCAACAGTTAGAACTGAACATGGAAAAACAGACATGGAACAACAGACTGGTTTCAAATTGGGAAAGGAGTACATCAAGGCTGTAACTGTCACCCTGTTTATTTAACTTGTATGCAGAGTACATGATGTGAAATGCCAGGCTGGATGAAGCACAAGCTGGAATCAAGATTGCCGGGAGAAATATCAATAACCTCAGATATGCAGATAACACTACCCTTATGGCATAGAACAAAGAAGAACTAAAGAGCCTCTTGATGAAAGTGAAAGAGGAGAGTGAAAAAGCTGGCTTAAAACTCAACATTCAAAAACTACAATCATGGCATCCATCTCCATCACTTCATGGCAAATAGATGGGGAAACAATGGAAACAGTGACACACTATTTTCTTGGGCTCCAAAATCACTGCAAATGGTGAGTGCAGCCATGAAATTAAAAGACGCTCCCTGGAAGAAAAGCTATGACCAATCTAGACAGCATATTAAAGAGCAGAAACATTACTTTTCCAGCAAAGGTCCGTACAGTGAAAGCTGTGGTCTTTCCAGTAATCACGTATGGATGTGAGAGTTGGACCATAAAGAAAGCTGAGTGCCGAAGAATTGATGCCTTTGAACTGTGGTGTTGGAGAAGACTCTTGAGAGTCCCTTGGACTGCAAGGAGATCCAACCAGTCCATCCTAAAGGAAATCAGTCCTGAATATTCATTGGAATGTTGAAGCTGAAGCTCCAGTACTGTGGCCACCTGATGTGAAGAACTGACTCACTGGAAAAGGCCCTGATGCTGGGAAAAATTGAAGGCAGGAGGAGAGGGGGCGATGGAGGATGAGATGGTTGGATGGAATCACCAACCTGACAGACATGAGTCTGAGCAAGCTCCAGGAGTTGGTGATGGACAGAGAAGCCTGGCATGCTGTAGTTCATGGGATCGCAGAGTCAGACATGACTGAGTGACTGAACTGAACTGATAGCACCAATCTCTATTAGCTGGTATCAGAATTCAACTAAATTACAGGACACACAGCTGGTGTCAGAAAACATGAGAGCCATCCATTCTCTAGCCTCTGGCCATGTGGCTACTGAATGCTAAGATGCAGTCAATCTTCCGTGTCCTGCTCTAGGGACTCACTAGGTCCCAGAGACAGACTGAAAAAGAAAACACACACACACATGCACACAAAAATGTAAAAATCACCAATCCCACTAGTCATTTTTATAAGCTAAAATGATACTGTGCTAGCTAAATTAATACATTACAAAAATTAATCTCTTTCTGCTTAATGGGATTACTGAAAATTCAAAGTTCCCAGGTGGCACAGTCGTAAAGAACCCACTTTCCAATGCAGGAGATGCAACAGACCTGAGTTCCATTCCTGAGTTGGGAAGATCCCCAAGAGGAGGAAATGGCAACCTACTCCAGTATTCTTGCCTGGAAAATCCCATGGACAGAGGAGCCTGGTGGGCTACAGTCCAAAGGATCGCAAAGAGTCGGACATGACTGAGCACAGGTATTTAGCTCGTGTTTGCAGCTTATATTACAGTTCTAGTGAACGAGTGAGTGAGTGAGTGTGTGTGTGGCGGGGGGAGGCCGCTATTTTTAAATGCCTTCATTTCTGAAAATTCAGGGCCTGGAATCCTCTGGGCATCTCCAATCTTCACATGTAGAAAGAAAGTGGCTACCAGGACGGGAGGCTCTGGGTAACACAGGGAGAGGAGCTGATACGGACTNGGGGGAGGCCGCTATTTTTAAATGCCTTCATTTCTGAAAATTCAGGGCCTGGAATCCTCTGGGCATCTCCAATCTTCACATGTAGAAAGAAAGTGGCTACCAGGACGGGAGGCTCTGGGTAACACAGGGAGAGGAGCTGATATGGACTCAGTGTTTGTGGATGATGTGCTGGAACCCCCCAGGCTTGTGGAGCAGTTTCACCCCTACCCCTCGACACCCCTACCCCTCCACCCCTCAATGACAAGCATCCCTGTCTCTTATCACAGGAAAAAGCGCTGGGCTCCTACCAGCAAAGTGACAGAGGAAGACCTCCAATCTCACCTCACCTCCCTGTCTCCCTGTACACAGGGTAGGTGGACTTTTTCTGGAAAAGGACCAGATAAATATCTCAGGCTTTGGGAGTTAGTTTCTAAGGCAATGACTCAGCCCTGCCTGGAATCAGGAAGACAACCATAAACCACGTGTAAATGGCCGAGCCCAGGCAGGTTCTAATATGACCATTCACAAGACAGGTAGGGAGTGGGTTTGGCGCCAGGGCCAGAGTTTGCCAACCCCTGCTCTATGCTGTTAAAAACAGGAGCATGGCCCTGAAGTGGAATCACCTAGTGTAAACCCTACATCACCAAGCAGAGACTTACTACAGTTTCCACTCTCCCAGAAACAGAATCTGAACTCAGTCCATCAGGGATCATGTGACCAGCACTGGTGAGGTCACCTGCCTGGCAGACCCCTACTGTCTGTCCCCCATAAGAAAGTGACCTTAATAACCAACCCACTCTGTCCAAATTGACCACCTGGTCTCTGCTCCCTTCTGCCCATAAAGTCCTTCATTCTGTCCAGCTCCCCAGGACTCCTCTGTCTGCTGATGGAAAGCTGCCCGACACATGAATCAGTGAATAAAGCCAATAGGATCATTAACACTTGTTGCTGTTGTTGTTGATCATGTCCAATTCCTTGCGACTCCATGGACCAACACATGCCAGACTCCCCTGTCCTTCACTATCTCCCAAAATTTGTTCAAACTCATGTCCATTGTGTAGAAGATGCCATCATCCAACCATCTCATCTTCTGTCACCCTCTTCTCCTACCCTCAGTCTTTCCCAGCAACAGGGTCTTTTCCAGAGTCGGCTCTTCACATCAGGTAGCCAAAGTATTGGGGCTTCAGCTTCTGTCCTTCCAATGAATATTCAGGATTGATTTCCTTTAGGGTTGACTGGTTTGATCTTCTTACAGTCCAAGGGACTCTCAAGAGTCTTCTCCAGCACCACAGTTTGGAAGCATCAATTCTTTGGCACTTCGCTATTATGGTCCAACTTTTACATTTGTACATTCATACACGACTAAACAGACCTTTGTCAGCAAAGTGATATGCTTGATTTTTAATACACCATCTAGGTTTGCCATAACTTTCCTTCCAAGGAGCAAGGGTCTTTTAATTTCACAGCTGCAGTCACCAGCTGCAGTGATTTTGGAGCCCAAGAAATGCAGGGGCCTGGGCCCAATTCCTGGTCAGGGAACTAGATCCCATATACTGCAACTAAAGAGCTCGCGTCCCACAACTAAGACTTGGCACAGCCAAATAGATAAATGAAAACAATTTTTTTTTAAAAAGAGTTAGTACGTTGCCTTGATTAATAAAAGAAATCCCACAAAAGAGAGGAGTACCAGAAAAGATCAGTCTCCAGATGTTAGGTCTTACTCGGCATGTGTGTGTTCAGCCTGTCTTTCAGATTGTTACCTGTCAGTGACACAAACCTCCCTGGGGAGACCAGAGCAACTGACCATGATCATCCAGCTCCCAGGGCGGGGGCAGCCAGAAGCTGGAGGCACAGCAGGATGGCGCCCTCGGGGATGCCGTCCTGGCAGCCCACAGCCCACCAAGCCCTGGGGGTGCATTAGGGATGCAGGTGTCTGCCCCCGACTCACCTGCCCAGCAAAGACACCCAGCCAGCCACTGCCAAGGGGCACCACACACGAGTTCAAGTATTACACACCCACATAGGAAAATGCTCCAGAGAGTCTGCCAGGACTGCACTCGGATAAATTCCCTGTTTACACAGGGATGAAGCAGCCTGCAGGGACGCAGAGAAGATCAAATCAGATGCAGCAGATGGAACGTTAGGTAAATATCAGTGGTTGTCACTGCTTTGTTCAGGCTTGAGGAAGGTTCCTCCACACCACCCAGCAGCTGGCATTTACAGCTCCATGCTCCAACTCTTTTCCCCAACTATTTCTAATTTTGTAACATGAAAGTTAAAGTGTTCATTGCACAGTCGTGTCCCACTCTTTGCAACTCTATGGGCTGTAGCCGACAGAATCCTCCATCCATGGAATTCTTCAGGCAAGAATACTGGAGTAAGTATCCACTCCCTTCTTCAGAGGATCTTCCCAACCCAGGATTGAACCTGGGTCTCCTGCATTGCAGGCATTCTTTCCTGTCTGAGCCACCAGGGAAGCCCAAACTTTTCCCAAACTATTTCTAATTTTATAATATATTTCTTCTAAATACGAGGTCAAAAACTCCAAGGACCATTTTGCTGTAACCCCTGAGAACCAGAAAGTCCAACTTTTTCATGCAAGAGATTTTTAAAAGTCACTGACATTTTCCTGATACCAGAAGTTACTACAAATCCTTAAGTCCCAAATCCACAATCCAAACCAAACACTAGAATAGTAAATCAAACACAAATCTCACAACACTAGTTATTTAGCTTTTTTAGATAATAAACTGATATATACCTTCACATTATAACAATTTAAATAAATTTACAAAAGCAATGATTAGGCTTTTTATTGAATTTAAAATTATTTTTGGATTTTTCTTATAGGCAATGGATTTTATGACATGCACTGGGGGGGAGATCAAACTTGCATCTCCTGCATTGCAGGTAGATTCTAGATATGCACTGCTTGACTAGAGGGAGTTCCATGAGGCAGTAAAATTAAATTACATTCTACGATGCCTGTGTGGACTGTCTGGCCCAAGGCCTGGGTCCCAGCAGTTCCAACATCAGACAAGACAGCACCCAAGCCCCATCAGCCTGGCCCCTCCCCCTGCCACACACCAGGAGGGTGTCCCACATCAGGAGGGCAGGCTCAGGCCCTCCTTCTCAGGATGCTTTGAAATGGTTTTCATTTTATGCAACCGTATTAAAAGACAGTTACTGAAGTATTATTTAAAAGAAGAACTGGAGACACAGAAACACATGCGTGTGGGCTTAGTCATGTCTGACTCTTTGCAACCCCATGGACCGTAGCCCACCAGGCTCCTCTGTTCATGGGATTCTCCAGGCAAGAATACTGGAGTGGGTTGGCATCTCCTTCTCCAGGGTATCTTCCCAACCCAGGACTGAACCTGCATCTCCTGCATCGCAGGCAGACGCTTTACCACTGAGTCACTGGGGAAGCCCATATAGTAACATGTGCCCCTTTATTAATTCACTGACCCAGAGGGTCTGGCAGGTGTAATAAAGGACTATGAGAACAGCCTGAATCCCAACCTGTCTGCACCTACCACAAGGTGATAGAAAAGCCCCAGTTCTTTCTCAGAAGGCCGTGAACTGAGGTTGTGCTGTGTACAATCCCAATGGAAGGAAACACAATTTCAGCTAATAGCCAATGAAGATAGAAATGTGAGTTTTTCACCCCAAGGTCATAGGCTTCCTGAAGTCCACCCTCTCTGGGCAGGGCCCCGGGATTAAGAATGACTTTGGAGAACCACTCAGAATATCACAGGATGTCGTGAACTGGGGCCATCAGTTTCAACAAATTCCTAGATTTCAGACTCAGGTGGGGCTGCAGGGGGACCCATCAGAGCAGAGGCCGCTGTGTTGCTGGAACAGGAGGTGCAGAGGCAGCTGGACCAGCCCCCTGGGGCCGGCGCGCTCCACCCACCTGCTGCCTGCTTTCGGAATCTGGCAAGGCTTCTTCCACCAAGCGGAGGAGATCACCTTGTGCACCCCTGCTCTTACACAGGAAGGATGCTTCCAGCAGGCTTACCAGGAAGAAAACCAAGACAGCCTTAAATGTTTCCAACAAAGTGGGAGCGCTCACGGTCATGATTCTTCTGCGCACAGACGCCGACACTCACAGAAACAACGTCGGTCAAAACAAAAACTCAGCAAAAGTGTTTAAAAATTTTTCAGAAACCCACAGGTCAAAATGGAAATTGTAAATTATACTTTAACACAGAGGCATGGGCTTAAAAAAAATAACACCCAAAAAAATCACTGTAGATGCTTATTTGCAGTCAATTTTAATGAACAAAATGCACCAATACAAGTTATATTTATGTGAATAAATGTAACTGATTCTAATCAGAGTAGCTCTAGGGAGGGCAGAACGGTAAGTAGAGTCCCCACAAGGGGCCTTCCACTACCCCTCCCCAGAATCATACCATTGCTAGGGGGCAGGGGAGGGGCAAACAGGAAAGTGAAATAGGCTGCTGTCTTTAACCCTGACCTGCTCAGTACCCAAGAGAAAGGTCATTTCCCTGATCAGCCCTCCCCAAGCCAGCTCCCAGGCCCACACCTACTGGCACACACACCTGGAGCTGTGCCAGGGCAACTGGGCAGGTGGTTGGGGCCACCTGAGAGGCTGAGTCCACAGAGGAAGCTCACCTGCCCTGGGCTGAGACCTTGGCGGGAGCTCCATCACCACAGAGCACTTCCTCCCTCGGAAGAATAATCTCAGGCCCCCATCCCACCAGGGGTCCGCCTGGGCGCAGGATGGACCCAAAGGACCCAAGAGTCCATCTCAGAGCACCAAGGATCGGGCATGTGCCGAAACCAGGAAGATCTGCTGGTTTTTATTTGCCCAAATTGAACAAAGTCCACAGACATTCTGTCACACACACTCTCACTTGCTCTTACACATGTTCAGGGAGCCCAGCCTGGTGTTCTGTGGCAACCTAGAGGGGGTGGGATGGGGGAACCAAGGGTGCTCAAGAGGGAGGGGATGTGTGTTTAATTACGGCTGGTTCATATTGTCATACGGCAGAAACCACTACAACATTGTAAAGCAATTTTCCTCTAATAATAAAAAAGAAAATATCTATTACAATAACATGGAAAAAAAACATTTCAGATTAACCTGGCCCCAAGGACCTCCCTCCTCTGGTCCTGACTGACATATCCAGGGCAGGGTTCATGGATGCGACCCCACTTCCCTCCACCAGATCTCCGAGGGCATCAGGCTTCCTTCCCAAAACTTCAATATAGACAGGGGAGTACCCGGTCACCCCTCAGAGGATCCACAGTAGACAGCCTGGCAGATACAACCTCAGCCAGGGGTTCAGGGTCAGTGGGGATAAGCCTCAATGAAACCATGCACCCTGATAGGATGCAATAGCCCATAGCCCAGTCCACTCATGAGAAAAACACTGGATAGACCCCAACTGAGGAGCATTCCACAAAACACCTGACTGGTCCTCCTCAACACTGAAAAGGCCATCAGAACAAGCAAAATCTAGAAACTGTCACAGCGAAGGGAGCCTCAGGACACACCACGAGTAAAAGCAGTGTGGTTTCCATGATGGGATTCTGGGGCACGAGAGAACATTAAGGAAAAATTAAGAAAATCCAAAAAAGTATGGACTTTGGTTAACAACCAATGTACCAGAGTAACGGAAGATGCTATTTACAGTGGGGACTGGATGATGGTTGTGGAAACTCTGTACTCTCTTTGGAATTTCTCTATAAATCTAAGTCTTTTCTAAAATTAAAGGTTTATTTCTAAATATATATGTACCGTACATATTATTGGAGAAGGAAATGGCAACCCACTCCAGTATTCTTGCCTGGAAAATCCCCTGGACAGAGGAGCCTGGCGGGCTACAGTCCATGGGGTTGTAAAGAGTCAGACACGACTGAGCGACTAAACAACAACTATACATACTACATATAAATCCATACATGCAAAGCATAACATGAATACCTTTGAACAATTATAAAGTTTACTTTGGAAAAGTTAACAAAAACTGTACTCAACAGAAGGAGATAAACACACTGGTGCTACTGCTGCTGCTGCTGCTAAGTCGCTTCAGTCGTGTCTGACTCTGTGCGATCCCATAGATGGCAGCCCACCAGGCTCCCCCATCCCTGGGATTCTCCAGGCAAGAACACTGGAGTGGGTTGCCATTTCTTTCTCCAATGTATGAAAGTAAAAAGTGAAAGTGAAGTCGCTCAGTCATGTCCAACTCTTAGCGACCCCATGGACTGCAGTCTACCAGGCTCCTCCGTCCATGGGATTTTCCAGGCAAGAGTACTGGAGTGGGGTGCCACTGCCTTCTCCGTAAACACACTTACTGATTAGCTTAATACAAAAGAATAATTATATGGTTGAATTTTTGTACAACTCTTGTTCTTCAGAGAATACCTTGTGTGTACTTCTATAAATAAAACAATAAATGTACTACAAAGTGTAAAATAATAAATACACAAACTGATAAACAAAAGATCTTGCTCCCTTGAACAAGACCCCCCAAAAATTATTTGGCATGCATTAAATTCTCTCCTGTTAAGGTCTCTGAGAGCCAGGAATCAATATATTCCAATCAATTTTTAAAACTGCAACATAAAATGTGTATTGCAAATTAAATTCTCTTTATTCTCAAATTACATTTATTTAAACACTAAGCATTAATTACAGTGTATCACAAATTAATTACAGTATATCACAAAAACTAGTTTACACTAATCCACGTCATCAAAAGTGAAAGGAACTGTAAACGGATTCAGTGCAAAACAGAAAGGACGAATCACTAATTATGACTTGAACTGCTTTGAATACTAAGGATTCAATTATTTCCAGACGCTAAACAGACACACAGAAACTGGTCCACCACCTTACTGTCAACAGGGCACAACAATCTGGTACTAGATGTAGCAGAGGTCAACAAACAGAAACACTGCATTTGAAAAAGATTTTAAAAAATTTATAAGGAAGTAAAATACAGTTTACATTTCAAAAGAAACAAACTAAAGAAACACTTTGAACAGACTATCAGGATAAAAAACAAACCTGCAAAATGCCTGATCCAGGCTGACTTACAGTATTCATTACGAATCCAGGCAAAGGAGTTATTTCACTAAATAAATCTTTCCTAGGTTAAAATGTAATGGCATACTGCATTTACAACATTATCAACTTAAAAAACGAAATTAGAAGTATCAGTGGGCCTCCTGACCCCAGCATTCCACTAAAAGCAGCAATAAGTAGTTTTGCTATTATTTAAAGATAAAAGTCTTCAGCAAATAAATCACAAGTAAGCAGAGTTTATATAATCTGCAAATTATGGACTAGTTGACTCCAAAACCATCTGTTTATCGTAAGTAAACCGACAGCATGGCCTCAAGCAGACTGTGGATGATAGCACTATCCTAGGAAGGGTGGATGGAGGGGGTGGTCGGTGGAGGGCGCGGTGCTGACCAGCTACAGCAACCATGAGCTTTACCACTGGCAAGTGAAACAATCTCTGCCCAACAGACACCCTATGGTCTCAGGGCTGTCTCACTCCCCCTGAAATATTTGATGTTTTATTTAAAAAAAAATTTTTTTTTTAATTTTTCTGCTGCGCTTTGAGATATATGAGGTCTTAGTTCCCCTACCATTGACTGAACCCACAATCCTTGCAGTGGAAGCATAGAGCCTTAACCACTGGATCACCAGGGAAGTCCCTCCCTGGGGTATCTGAAATGAATTCTAACTGGCCTGGGGACTTTGCATGGGTCTTCCTTGCACCTCCCACAGAATCCCACACAGGGGCATGACAATCATCTTGGATATGTGTTAACTGAGATGAGAGTCAATCATGAACGGGTAAAGTTACCCAGGCTGGCTGACAAGCTCCCTGAGGGCAGATCTGTCTGGTCCCCCTGTGTGTTTCTGCAGCTCCTGCCATAGCTCCTCTCAAGCTGCCACTCAGCAACTTAGTGACAACAAACTGGGGGGTAATCTGATCTGTGAGTCAGCTCAGGATGCAGAAGGCAGCTTTGTCCTCAACACGCGCGGTCCTCCAGCCAGATGCACAAAAAGGAAACAGCACCTTCGGTTTACCACGCAGGCTGGCTGCTCTGAAGACCCTTCTTGAAAAAGGAACTGCACAGTTGCCAATTCCTAAACAGGGTATGCAGAGGCACACACACACAGACACACACACAGACACACACACAGACACACACACACACACCCCAACTAAGCTTCTGCTTCTCAGAACACAAAACAGAGGGGGAGAGGACATAGAAATGAGCTGTGCACCTTGGACAAGCTAGCAGTGTGTGTAGGAGGGGCGAGATGGCTTCCCTGATGGTCCAGTGGTTAAGTATTCGAGGGGACAGGGGTTCAATCCCTGGTGGAGGAAGGAAGATCCCACATGCCGAGGGGTACCAAAGCCCATGCAGCACCACAGCTAGGGTCTGTGCACCACAATGAAAGATCCTGAGTCCCACAACTGAGACCCGATGCAGCCAAATAAATTAAAAAAAAAAAAAAAAAAATCACTATCAAGTGGAGAAGAGCATGCGTACCTCTACTGCTCACAGGAAGCCAGACCTTTCAAGTTCACATTTAGACCAGCTATTTATGAAGTTCAGGATGAGGCTGTTTTAATCCAGCCCCTGTTATAATTGGGCTTCCCAGGTGGTGCTAGTGGTAAAGAACCTGCCCACCAAAGCAGGAGACCTAGGAGACACAGGTTTGATCCCTGGGTCAGGAAAATCCCCTAGAGGGGGCCATGGCAACCCAACTCCAGTATGCTTGTCTGGAGAATCCCAAGGACAGAGAAGCCTGGTGGGCTACAGTCCATAGTCAGATACCACTAAAGCGACTTGACACACACTGTTATAATTAAACAGTTACTAAATGTTACTGCATTCAGGCAAATGGTTTATTTTGAGGAAGGAGGGGATTTCAATACTGCAAATGCCAAGCCCGACAAAAGTCCTGCACCTGTAGTTCCAGAGCTGGGGCATCACCCGTCAGCAGGGCTCCTTCTGCCCGTCCCTGGGCCCCTCAGCTGCCCCTCTCCACGGTGGCCAAGTAACACTTGCTCCCTCCACCAGTGTCGGAACTGAATGACACAATGACACACAACCATTAGATACACACAGTGTTACCCAGCCAGCACGGCACTGCAAAATTTCCAAGCTTGTCCAAAGACTTATTACTATGACTGTCTAAGAGGTCTTTCCAAAGAGTTACTACGACTCTCTCAGCGGTCTTTCTCTGTGCCCGCAAGGATGGGAGGCTAAGGAAAGAAAAGACTGATTGTACTTTTAACCACCTCCACCAAGAAAAGTTCAAAAACGCCCTGAGTGCTGATTCTGTGTTTATCCTGGTAACAGAACAGGAAGAGAGCAGATAAGAGGCGACCAAGCAAAAAGGAAGAGCAAGGCAACAGGAAATGATTTACAGAAAACAGATCAAGATTAAGCCAAGAAAACTTCTAACTAGCTGCCCTCGGGATATCTAGGCTTCTTTGACTTTCTCAAGTCAGGACCTGCTCATAAGGGAAAAAAAGAAAATGTACACAGAATATCACAGTCCAGACCAGGCAGCTAACAAGCAGCTCTGCCCTAAGCCAGACCCTGAGACTCAGAAACTAACAGCCAAATTATCATTTTCCCCTTCCTTTTCCCTGGATAACGTCTAATTTGTGATATTTTCATTCTCTCTCCCCTGAAGAGTTTATTTTAGACCTTACAAAAAAGGAAATAAAGCATTCAAAAGCTAACAGATGTGACTCGTTCAAAGAAGAGTAGGCTGAACCTAGAACCTAATAAACTTTAGTAATAAGAAAAGAATTTTTTTTTTCTGTAGACCATCACCAATTGTAAGGATGCTGAGTATTTCACCAAAACAAACTCTGAAAATCAACTACTTACTACAAGCAATTGATAAGGGACCCCATTACTTTCCTGTGAGTGGATATTCTAAGTAAAATGCGTTGTCACCACAGTTCAGCTAGATTTCCTAATGTATCCTACAAAATCAGCATTTCATATTTCTATGGTCCATGGAAGTAGAAAATTTAAAAAACAACGCATGCCCTACTTTTCCACTAACAGATAAACCATGATATGTCAGTTANGCAGGGCTCCTTCTGCCCGTCCCTGGGCCCCTCAGCTGCCCCTCTCCACGGTGGCCAAGTAACACTTGCTCCCTCCACCAGTGTCGGAACTGAATGACACAATGACACACAACCATTAGATACACACAGTGTTACCCAGCCAGCACGGCACTGCAAAGTTTCCAAGCTTGTCCAAAGACTTATTACTATGACTGTCTAAGAGGTCTTTCCAAAGAGTTACTACGACTCTCTCAGCGGTCTTTCTCTGTGCCCGCAAGGATGGGAGGCTAAGGAAAGAAAAGACTGATTGTACTTTTAACCACCTCCACCAAGAAAAGTTCAAAAACGCCCTGAGTGCTGATTCTGTGTTTATCCTGGTAACAGAACAGGAAGAGAGCAGATAAGAGGCGACCAAGCAAAAAGGAAGAGCAAGGCAACAGGAAATGATTTACAGAAAACAGATCAAGATTAAGCCAAGAAAACTTCTAACTAGCTGCCCTCGGGATATCTAGGCTTCTTTGACTTTCTCAAGTCAGGACCTGCTCATAAGGGAAAAAAAGAAAATGTACACAGAATATCACAGTCCAGACCAGGCAGCTAACAAGCAGCTCTGCCCTAAGCCAGACCCTGAGACTCAGAAACTAACAGCCAAATTATCATTTTCCCCTTCCTTTTCCCTGGATAACGTCTAATTTGTGATATTTTCATTCTCTCTCCCCTGAAGAGTTTATTTTAGACCTTACAAAAAAGGAAATAAAGCATTCAAAAGCTAACAGATGTGACTCGTTCAAAGAAGAGTAGGCTGAACCTAGAACCTAATAAACTTTAGTAATAAGAAAAGAATTTTTTTTTTCTGTAGACCATCACCAATTGTAAGGATGCTGAGTATTTCACCAAAACAAACTCTGAAAATCAACTACTTACTACAAGCAATTGATAAGGGACCCCATTACTTTCCTGTGAGTGGATATTCTAAGTAAAATGCGTTGTCACCACAGTTCAGCTAGATTTCCTAATGTATCCTACAAAATCAGCATTTCATATTTCTATGGTCCATGGAAGTAGAAAATTTAAAAAACAACGCATGCCCTACTTTTCCACTAACAGATAAACCATGATATGTCAGTTAAAGTTTCTCCTTTTTATATTTAACTGCAGAGATGCATAAATACTTTTCAGCTTTCAGTTGTTGTTGTTGTTCAGTTGCTAAGTTGTGTCTGACTCTTTGCGACCCCGTAAACTGCAGCACACCAGGCTTCCCTGTCCTTCATCATCTCCCAGCGTTTGCTCAAATTCATGTCTGTTGAGTCAACAATGCTATCTATCCATCTCTTCTTCTGCTGCCCCCTTCTCCTTTTGCCTTCGGCTTTCTAAATAGGCATTATTTTTCATGTTTATAAAAATTCCAGGGATGGCGGGATAGGGATGATCTCCAAGAGGGCAACTGTATGAAAGAATACATGGGCCATTAACTGAAAGGTTTAAGCCAAGTACAACAGTACTCACTTAAAATAAGGCTGCTGAAATACTGACATCTTTGGGCAGTTAACCCTTTGAAGTCGGGACTGTAATGTGCATTGCCAAGATGGGCCAGTATCCCTGGCCTTGATCCACTGGACACCAGGACCACTCTCAAGTCTGGACAACTGGAAAATGTCCCCAGACACTGCCAATTGTCCAGAAGGGCAGAACCACCCCCAGCTGAGAACCACTAACTTATATACAAGAGTAGTGGGTCAAGTCTCGAGTTTCTTTTTTTAATATCAACATTTGAAAAGGTATTTTTATTTTATATTTGCAAAAGTGAATCACTTATTTCTCAATCCAAACCTAACAGCTAGGAAAATCCAAACACAGATGGGAATTTATACTATGGTGCACTATGGGAAGATGCGCTATGTTGAAAACATTTTCTGCTCTTGATGATAACAACCCTCTCTGATCTGAGACATGAAGAAAAAAGAGGATCTCCTTCCTCCAGAAAGCGGGGCACCCTACCCTCCCTACCCCACTCAGCCCTGAGCTTGGGGGTGCAAGGCAAAGACAAGTTCAAGGAGCAGCAATTAAACACCAGAGTCCTCACCTGGGATCCTCAACAGAGCCTCAGTTCCACACAGGCCCCCCTCAGCGTGAGGATGACAACAGCAGAGGGTCTGCTGTCCTTCCCCTACTTTTTTTTTTAAGAGGATAATTTCTTTATAGTCACTTCTGAGTCTTATCTCCTGAACCACATGAAACAGACCTATGAAAGAGACTCCAAGAAGGGAAATGAAGCAGCAGAGATGGCTGAATAAAGGGAGGAGAGCTTGTACGTACAAGCCAGGCTGGTCCATGGCCAGCGGTAACTGTATTCCTAAAGAAAAACCATCTGAGTGCAGGTAAGGAAGGCAGGTGGCTGAAGTTGCACCATCAGGGTGGGGAAGTCATACACAAACATGAAATATACAGAAAAGAATCAAAAGAAAAGTCTTTTTTTATATCTGTCTCGCTAGATTCTGTTCCTAAATATGTTCCTTCAAAAAAAGCAGTTTGATGAAAACTCACTATTCACCTAGATCCAATGTCCAGAAACTGTTTCTAAAGTAACTCCTTGAATCCCTTGGTATTTCTTGGTCTCTTAAAAACACTCAAGCAGCTTGTGATTTTTAACACCCATGTCTCCAAGCTGATTCCTGTCACTCAGAGCAACAAGAGAGCTCTTCATCACCAATCCGGCGTGTCCACGCCCCCAACACACACACACATTTGAAAACAGAGACATGAGCTTTTAAAGAGACTGTCCTTAATAATATATAATTTATTAGAAACAGTTTTATAGTGAAAATGAATACTTTTCATCTATCATATTTCATAATTAATTACATAACTGGTAAGCTATTGATTTGTATAACTTAGGTCTGTATCCAGTGACCTTATTAAACTCTTGTATTAATTCTTAAAAAAAAAATTCCAACAACAACAAAAACAAACCCAGCTGGAAAGAGGGATGGAGAACTGTTCTTTTCTTCTTTGGCCAGGCTCACAAGTAACATCATTAAAATACCTGTTGACTTGCAGACATCCTTAAATGCTCAGCCAAAATCACAGGCTTACAAAACTAAGGCACATCCTTTAAGGAAGATGGATGCAGATGCTGAAGGGCTTGTCCAAGGAGTCAGCCACTGGCGCCTTATTATGCATCTCACTCCCATCTCTCCCTCTTGGAAGGTTCCTCCCCAGCTGACCGCCCCCACCGCAGCTGGGAGAATTATTAAGCTTGTTTAAGTAAATAAATCTTTGCTGCTACTCCTCCTGGAACATGCCACAGGAGCAGCAGCTGGACTGCAAATCTAAGCCCCTGAATTAAGAGCACCTGCCTGCCTTACAGCCCATTGGAGACCACGGCCTTTCTGACCTGAGAACACACAAAGAACCAGACTCTCAGCTATACCTCAGTTCCATCTGCCCTTAGGGGAGGCTGCCCAGCACAGAGGGCCACAAGGGTCCTCCGACAACAGAAGGGAAAGTTTAGGATGGTCTGGTACTACAAGCCTCGCCTAAGATGGCAGTCAATGTCAAGGTTCCTACCAAGACCTTGGAACAGCAGTCTTCCAAAACTCCAGAGCACCTGAGAATTCATGAGAAAAGCAAATTCTCAGGCCCCCCCTGAAGACACTCTGGTGGGTGGGTCCAGCCATCTGAGTTGAAAGCTTCCTGGGATGGGTAGGGGGCGGCGGAACAGCTGAGACCCATCCCTGGCCTGTGATGCTCAGGAGGCAGGCTGGGGGAGGGAGCAGCAACGCCGGGGATGCTCTCCACTGCACCACCTCCAGAGCACACCCGCCAGGACCACTGGAGCAGCTGAGGTTGCTCGTCTGTCCTTCCAGAGTCTAGGGCTGATAAGAGGTCCAGAATGAGTGACATCCAAGCCCCACCCACTGTTGTGATTCTCCATTATGTTTCCCCAGTCCTACACCATCATAAAAGTTTACAGCTCTGTTTATGTCTTTTCTTTTAACGAAGAGATGGTGGCCTGGCTAAGGGGACAAAAGCAGAGCCTCAGCAGTCAGACAGGGTGCGTTTGAATTCCAGATCTGCTGACCAGCTCTGGAACCTTACGCAGCCTAACCTGCTAGGTCTCTCTACTCTCATCTCTGAAAAGAAACACAGCAACCAACCACACTCAACTTCTGTGAGCACTGAATGAGCTAATATTGTGTGTAACACGGTTAATACCACTACTACAATGTGTGTGATGTGTGTGTGTCAGGGAAGAACCCAATGATCCCTGAAGTACTATGATTTTAGGACGTCCCTGGTGGCTCAGTGGTGAAGAGTCCACCTGCCAATGCAGGAGACATGGGTTCGATCTCTGGTCTGGGAAGATCCCACATGGTCTCGGAACAACTAAGCCCATGTGCCACAACTACTGAGCCTGTGCTCTAGAGCCCGGGAACTGCAATTACTGAGCCCATGTGCTGCAGCTACTAAGTCCGAGAGCCCTAGAGCCCGTGCTTTGCAACAAGAGAAGCTGCCGCAATGAGAAACCCTTGCACCAAAGATAGAGAAAGCTGGAGAAGCAACAAAGACCCAGGACAGCCAAAAATAAATATATAAATAAATATTAAAAAAAAAAACAACTATGACTTTAGATTCTGTACTTAGAAATTAAGTACTTGACATATATCAGAAGTACATTGAAAACTAATACCCCAAAACAGTTATTTCACACTGGTAATTTAACTTCTAGAATTCAAAATACATTTTTACATGTTTGTAAAATATACAAGCATTTTGATTACAGGTAAGCAAATCAGGTTCTAGTATTCTAAACTTGTGTGAGTACATGGAATATTACAGTCTTCCTTAGCACGACAGAGATTATACCTTTCCGCTAAAGAATAATAATTACCATGATTATGATTCCAGGTTGCTCTCACCATGTCTTCTTAGCTATCCCAACTTAGGAAAACACAGACTAAATGAAGCTTGAATCATGAAAGTGTACAGACCTGTGCTCTCCTACACAGAGTCACTGGTCTCAAGGGCCAGTGAACACCCCGGCGTGGGGAGGGAAGAGGCATGCCACGGATGAAGAATGCACACAGGCTTTCAAAGGCTGCACATGAACAGAACAATGTGCATCATCTCATTAAGACGGTTTTACGTTGAACACTGGGAATAAAAGTACTGTGGCTCTACTGGGTAAAAGAATACATTGTGAAAATTAATTTTGCTTGTTTCTTCTTACATTTTTAACGTGGTTACTGCTGTTGTTTATTCACTCATTCATGTCCCACTTTTTGCAATCCCATGGACCGTCGTCCCAGACTCCTCTGTCCATGGGATTCTCTAGGCAAGAATACTGGAGTGGGTTGCCGTTTCCTTCTCCAGGGGATCTACCCAACCCAGGGATCCAACCCCTGTCTCCTATACTGGCAGGCGGACTCCTTCCCACTGAACAACCAGAGGAGTCCAATGTGGCTACCAGACATTTAAAATCCCATCTGTGACTCACATGTGTATATTTGAAGGGGACAGCATTGCTCTTAACAATTGACTTCTTCAAGGGATGTTTTTAGGAAATACTCCATGTTAAAAAAGACATAGCATTTTTGGCACCAGCTTCTCTTCCTTCCTTAAGGGTCCAGCACAGTTTTGGGGTACAAAGCTGCTGTATGTCATGAGGCTGTTATTACAAGGGTAACAATGAATCAGCCCCGAAGTACACACGCTTTAAAAATAAGCTGACGATAAATGCTGGTATTCTGTTATCACACCTAGCAGGCTTTCACTTAGTGTGTACAGGGGTGGGAAGTGTACTTAGAGGCTGGAGGAGCAGGGAGGAGCCCATGGTGCAGGCCCTTGCTGAGCACCGGTGACACTGACCTGAGGGCAATGGAGAGCCAGTGCTGGGACCACAGCCAGGTGTGGGTACCAGGGCACAGTGATCAGGCGAGTGTGGTAACAGAGGGGTCTGCCAGCGCCAGTGAGAGAGGAAGGAGGCGCAGATGGAAGAGATCTTCAGGGGTAAAACTGATAAGATGTGGGATCTGGGAGGTGAGAGAGAATCCAGGATGACACAGTGAGGCAATGCTGGGGACATTAACCCAAAGGCAGGCAGGTCAGGAGATAGTACTCCCAGCCAAGAGGTTCAGAGTTTCCGGTGGAAATGAGCGGGAAGAAGTCGCATGATTCACTTGAATGACTGAGTGAGTCATGAATGGACAGGTTTGCAGTTGTGGTCACACAGGTGACCATCTGGAACAGCTCATGCTGGCCCTGGCCAGAAACACATATGTGATCGGGGTGGACATTACCAAACCTGCCTGCACCTGCCTGGCTCCCGGTGAACCCACAGTCACAGGGCAGTCCTAGTGATGCTCCCAGCTGTGGGTTCCATCCACAGGAAATGCCTTCGTCTCCACACACAATTCAACACTTGCATATAGCTCCTATTTGGTGCTGATCCTGGTCCTAAAACCATGCTGCAGCTGAGCCAACATGGGCTAAAGGGAAATGTGCACAAAGGGCATCGGTCAGGGCTGTCCTCTCTCCTCAAGACCTGAAGCATCTGGGCCTGGCACCCGCCTACCACAGCAGTATGAGGCTTTGTGAGGGAAACTGAGCCGTCATCCCTCCCCTCCTGCCCCAGTGGTGTCTTCAAGCACTTGGGAGACAGAAGCCATGAGATGCCCTAAAATCATCAGCCTGGTTTTGAAGAGTGACTGTCGTGGACAGAACTGTTTGTCCCCTGTACTCAAGTGTTGAAGCTCTCACCACCCAAGTGACTCATCTGGAGACAGAACCTCTGCAGCAACTGAAGTTTAACAAGGTCAGAAGGGTGGGGCCCTAACCCAAGAGGAGCAGCGACCTCCTAGGAAGAGGGACAAACACACAGGGCACCTGAGGACACAAGTGAAGGTGGCCAGCGGAGCCTGGAAGAGAGCCTCACTGGGAACCTCGTCTGCCCGCACCTTGATGATCACTTTGCAGCCTCCAGAACGGCAAGAAATCAGCTTCCTTTTGATGCTCAGTCTGTGGATCTGTGAGGACAGTCTGAGTGGACGTGCATACGCTAAACCAGGACAAGCGCCCTTCAGCCCACAGAGAACACCCAGGCCGACGAGGCTCAGACACTGAAACCAGGACATGAGGTCACCTAGTGACCCTGGTGCCACCAGCAGCCAGGCAGTGGCCACACACTTGGTCCCACTGGGACCTGGCAGCAGATCCACAGCCTCCCCAGAACCACCTCATCCAGCACCTTTGAGGTCACCTCCTCCTCCTGAGATGGGCAGGGGGCTCTGTCACCCTGCCACTGTCCCTGGGCTCCCGGGTCCTCACACTGATGTCAAGGCCGGAGCCCAGGTCGCCACATTCTCTTTATGGTGGCGAATGGGAAAGTAATTGGTAAACTGTAATCTATCATCGGAACATGAGCATCTATTATTTTTATCCGACTTTGGCATTTCAGATCTACATTAACCACTGACCAGCAAAAACATCCCACTTTCCAAAACTGTCTCAAAAAGAGAAACTGCAGTATTTCCCTTCTGAGTGCACCTGAAGCTTCTTAAAAACATAAATGGTATAAAAAGAAGTAAAAGGACATTAAATGACCAGCTTCCCGTGGTCAGGATAATAAATGCTCTGCCCAGAGTTTACAGTTCAGGTTAACATGCACAGACACTCTATTGAAAAGTTAAATATTCAGTCATCCCACCAGGGGGTTATGCAGTTGGGTTTGTTTTTCATCTTGCCTTTTCTCTTTTTTAGTATTAGGTTCAGGACTATAAATGATTCATCGGACAGAGAACTTCTCAAACAGAGAGGCCACCAGACCAAATCCCCCCATTGTCTGGACGTGGATGCACTGCAGACAAAACCTTCTGAACCTAGAGCCTTAATGACTGACAGACTCAGAATCCAACATTCACGTGCTCAATCAGTATTTTTTGGAAAGAACACAAAGAATCCACAGGGCCAACTGTTACAAACGTCTGTGTGTATGTTGTGAGGTCAGGGAAAGGGAAGAAGTTATAATTGACGAATGTCGATTACCCCTTCAGAACCTGAAATACTTTGAGATCCATTCAAAACGAAATGCAGGAGAAGAAAACAGTCTAATTTTCAAAACAATGCCACTAAAATGGTCTAAAGAAATAAACTATTTTTACTTCGGCTGCATACTTTCAAAACTGTTAAAAGGCTGTCCTGTCCGTCTAAGCTGCCTTAACTCAAGCATTTAACAATATCATCACAGTATCACTTTGAACCTCTGAAAACATGGGGTTTCCATCACTCGAGGAAAGAGAAACCATTTGGAAGTACCATTTGCCACTCATCTGGATGGGAAAATTAATTTCGCAAGCCTTGGGGTTGAACTGTGGGGAGTTTCCTGTCCATTTCTGAAAAGTCAGCTTACTAGATTTCCAAACATGGTCCACTGCCCTGCCATGCAGTTCTAGGGAGCAGCCTTTAGTTCCATTATCCGTGTGGGACAAACATGTGTGGCCCTCGCCCTCAGCTCACACTGTTGGCTATGCTGGGTAGTTACAAGCATGCATATCCTGGAGAATTGTGTAACACAGCCTCATCCAGTTGGGGCAACTGAAGTGACCAAGGAAGAGGATCTGGTCATTCCAGACAATCAAGAAGACTTTAGGGTATTTTAAAAGGTTATCCAGGACTTCCCTAGTGGCTCAGAGATGAAAAGTCTGCCTGCCAATGTAGGAGACACAGGTTTGATCCCTGGTTCAAGATCCTACATGCCGTGGAGCAACTAAGCTCACATGCCACAACTACTGAGCCTGTACTCTACAGCCCAGGGGTGGCAACTACTGAGCCTACATACAGTAACTACTGAAGCCTGTGTACCTAAAGCCCATGCTCCACAACAAGAGGAAGCAGTGGGTGGCAAGAGAGACCCAGAGCAATGGAAAGTAAAAAAATTAAAAAGTTATTCAGTTTGTATACACACAAAAAAGATTTGGGGTATGTTTAACATGGATAATAGTGCACTTCTCAAATACCGTGTACATATGATGCGTTTGCTGGAAAATCTCAGTCATCGCCTGATGCAAACAACACAGGCTGGCAAACATCACAGCTTCCAAGAGATGAGGGATGGAGAGACCTGAAGTGCAAGGCGTGTGATAAAGAAAACCTCAAAGTCTGACAAGTGAGCACAGCTACTAGAAATCACCTTAATCACGCCCCACATTAAGTGGGGAGAGAAGGTACTGGGTCAGTCTGTTCTCTGGACGCAGTTCATCAACCAACTTCATCCCATGTTCCAGGACCAATCCTGCAGCGTGTCTAGCGAGCAGCTGAGAAGCTTGGAGCCCAGATGAGGCCTCTTTGTTACCACCAGCTTACCACTGCTTTAAGTTTCCAATTTCAGCCTCAGCTAGCTGCAGCCAGAGGACCACTAAGATCTGGCCACTTTCTTCAATCAATACTGCTGCTAAGTCGCTTCAGTCGTATCTGACTCTGTGCGACCCCATAGACGGCAGCCCACCAGGCTCCTCTGTCCCTGGGATCCTCCAGGCAAGAGTATTGGAGTGGGTTGCCATTGCCTTCTCCGTCGATCAGTACTACATCTAATCAACCTGGAGAGGAGAAACATCGATGTAGGATTTTCCCTCCTGGTCACTGCTTCAGAATCATGGTTAACACCCACATCTGGGGAAATCCCTGTTCTGACCATCTAAAAACCTACATGGGCAGCTCAGTCTGGCAGTTGAACCCACTTCATCTCCTCCTGTTCACCACTGCCCTCCTATTTACTAAACCCTTGGCCCAGGCTCGATTCCTGTTACTAATTTACCCGTTTATTAATATCTGGGGACACCTGGTAAGTGAATTAAGGGCAGTGTTTGGAAACAAAGTTTAGGTCTGCTGTGATAACTCAAAGCACCCAGATTGATTTCATTTTCAGTCTCTTTTAGCCTTGAAAAGCCCTGTTGCCAACGATACCTGAGCAGAGGGACAAAACACGCCTCAAATTACTCTCATTCCTGCTAAATCCCTTCGGCGAAGCCGAGGAGGAAGCCGGGCCGGGACCAGGCGGGACTCCGCTACCTTCGGGTTCCCCACCCCCAGGCCACACCCCGTAGCCTCTCGGGGGTTCACTTTCTTTGGGGTCAAGGGCAGGAGTGGACCTGCGCGGGCCCAGCGCTGAGGCCTGCTCATCCCCTGCGCATACCCAAACTTGCCAGGCTCAGCCCCAAACCTGTTGGCAAAATAAACAAAGGCAAACACAGGGGGCCCGACCTAGCCTGAGTGCCAGAGGTCGCCCCGCGCCGGCTCCAGCTTTGTCCCCACGCGGACGAGCTGCCAGTGAGCCCAGAGCCCCGGCACACGCGCAGCCCTTTCAGGGCGACCGCCGCGGTCCACACACGAAAGCGCTTTGCAATCACGCCCCCCACTCGCTCCACGCCGAATGCGCTCACGAGGGAGTTACCGTCTACGCCTACAATCACACACCGAATTCTTCCAGAACCGCTGGGTGGTTCGATCGCCCAGAATAAGCTACCAGGGCAGCGCGATCGTGAGAAACTTTGTTTCCGGGGCCGGCGATCCCCGGTCGGACGCGGAGCCC
>SJYV01027767.1:296794-347885 GCA_006410875.1 Neotragus pygmaeus
ACACATCTGGACCCACCTGGGCGCGCACGGCGGCCCGGCTCGGGCGGCGCCGGGACTGGCTCGAGGCTCAAACGCGGGCGCCGCCCGGCCCGGAGGACCCTGCGCGGGGCCGGGCCGGGCCGTGCCGGGCGCCGAGGGGAGGGGAGGCCCGGCTCCGACCCTGCGGGTCCGGGAGCGAATAGGAAGACGGGAGAGGCGAGAACAGCAGCAACCCGGCCTCGAAGGACCGACGGGTGGTCTGTCCATCCCCTTTTTGTTTGATTTTCTTATCGGGACGCCCTGGGGCTTGGCCACCGCCCCCTCTCCCGAAAGCCTTCCCACGGCACCCTCGGCGGAGCAGGCCTGCGGTCCATCAGAAAAGTGACTTACAGAAAAATGTCACTTCCTCTGTGTAGTTGCTTCTGGCATTTTTATTTATTTCCCTCGTATCTATTTACTTTCCCAACCAGACACTTTTTGACTCCCTCATTATCGTCGGAAGCAGTTCTTAAAAGCAGAACAGGAAACCACGATGTTTGTGCCTGCCTCTGTGTCCAGCTCGAACCCGCCCACAGGGCGAAATCCTGGGTGGAACTGCAGGAATGTAGGTCCCAGGAGTTGTCACTGGAGGTGGGACCGTCCGGCCGCCTGGCCACATGCTTACCTGTAAACATGGAAGGTAACAAGTCTTACTTGGAAGACTGAAACCCAAGAGGAGGGGCAAGACACAGGCTTCCTTAAACGGGCACATGTATCCAGATGTCTGTCATCAATCTCCCCCCATGTGGCTTCCCCAAAGGAAATCCTACTATTCAAATGATTCTGATATCCTAGTGGAATAGCCCGGATCCATGTTAATGAGGGTGTTCCTTAGGCTCCTGGCCTCTCATTATATTAAACCAATCATAGTTTACCCCAGATGACAAGATGATGTCCCTGAATGAATGCCTCTTCCCCAAAACAAGTACCCAGGGAGGGTCCTGCAGCCAGTATAGCTTTGAAGTCCCAGTTGAGTGTTTGACTGTCTGCTTCTTCAACTGTGGAACAAGGGTTTCTTACCCTGTCTAAAAGCTATACAACATGGAGATAATATTTGCCCAGCTCTTCTGAAAGTCTCTGGCATACTTCCAGGCAGTAGGAAGCACNGTATAGCTTTGAAGTCCCAGTTGAGTGTTTGACTGTCTGCTTCTTCAACTGTGGAACAAGGGTTTCTTACCCTGTCTAAAAGCTATACAACATGGAGATAATATTTGCCCAGCTCCTCTGAAAGTCTCTGGCATACTTCCAGGCAGTAGGAAGCACTCAGTGGTCAGTGGCTGGAGGGGATCAGGGCACTGAGCCACCATCAGTCCAAGGTCAGGATGTCAGAGACAGCCACCTGTTCTACATCCTTGAGAAAGAAGCTCCCTCAGTCTGTTGTTTTGTGAAAACTTTGCCTTCCTAAGAAGGAAAGCAGAGTTTATAGTAAATGGTCTGGCCCAGTTCTAAATTAGTTTACTCAAAATAGGTATAACAACATTGACCCAGTTTTTTGCTACTCCTCTGCTTTGTAACCTTCAGTGAATGGAGAGTTGAACTCCTCTTCCTTCTCTGGGTCTTCGTAAACTCACCAAGGACATTCTCTGTCTGAAACCCAACATCTCTGTCTCAGTCTTTATCTGGTGCAGTTTTCTGTGCACATGGCATTTCTGCTGTTTCCTAAAATGCAGTCATCTATCTGTTCATTTATCTAACGTCACTACCTCTCTAACTTGCCCACGTTTGTCCTTATCTGGCATGTTCTAACCTCCAACAGTCATATACCCAAACCAATACTGGCCCATTTGTTTTCATTAATATGTACCTTTCTTTTTAGAGAGGCTCAGTCATCTTTTGTATATTTCCGGTCTGATTTTTGGGGATTAACTCTCAAACCTGCAGCCTTAGGGAGCTCCCAGCTCATCTGCCATTCCTCTAGGTAACTCATAATCTCTTCAGTTTCATCAGGTTCAGAATGAAACTTCCCAACCGAACTCCTCCTCCAATGATCACAGGCAGGGCCAAGAGGCCATCAGGCATCTCAGCTCCAGAGAGAAACCTTGTTAAAATTCAACTTCTTCCTTCCCTCTCCCCAAGCTTGGCTTTGGCAGGACCCAGTGTGGGCTCTGTCCTCAGAGTTCTAAGCTCCCGAGCAGCAGGAATTAAGTGTAGGCATCACCGTGATGGTGGGATAACTCATTTGGTACCTTTGCCAAAAAATGCTGAGCTGTCAGAAGTTTACAACACTTAAAAAAAAATTTTTTTAATAAAAATAGAAGTTTGGAACACTTAGAAAGGTAATAACTCAAACTTGGATGGTGTGACTGGATAGGAACAGGTCTAGGAAAGTTGAGAGGAGAAGCTCAAAAGGAATGGACAGTACTGGATGTGGGGGCAGAAGAGAACAGACTTCCAGTGTCACCGAGGGATTTGGATGTGAGTATCGGCAAACAAAAGTGCCCATATCAGAAACATAAAAGTTGGGTAAATTGGTTTGTGTGAGATAAACAATTCTATTTTTGGTCATTCGTTTACATTTAATTAATATTTATTACCAACTTACTAAATGGGAGAGTGCTCCACAGGAAGCCAGAAATGAGCAAGTCATAGTGTTTGCTCTCAGGTGACTTTTGGCTATAAAACTAGCATTAGTGCTGTAGGTCTTCCACCTGTATAATGAGCTTTATTGCCCTTGCATTGTGCCATCCATCTTGGCTCAGATGTAAACAGCCTGAGGGCAGGACCATATTAGATTCTCTTCTGTGGCTCCAGCACCTTTTCCCATGGACCCAGGACAAGGCAGACACTTAATACATCTTTAATGATGGATGGAAACTCCAAACCTTTATGAGTTTGCCAAGGAGAACAGAGGGCTCTGAGCATTAGCAAAGAGGACTGAAAAGAAGCCTTTGTATCAATAACATCAGATATGCAGATGACACCACCTTTATGGCAGAAAGTGAAAAAGAACTAAAGAGCCTCTTGATGAAAGTGAAAGAGGAGAGTGAAAAAGTTNACGAAGATCATGGCATCCAGCCCCATCACTCCATGGCAAATAGATGGGGAAACAGTGGAAACAGGGTCAGACTTTATTTTTGGGGGCTCCAAAATCACTGCAGATGGTGATTGCAGCCATGAAATTAAAAGATGCTTACTCCTTGGAAGGAAAGTTATGACCAACCTAGACAGCATTTTGAAAAGCAGAGACATTACTTTGCCGACTAAGATCCGTCTAGTCAAGGCTATGGTTTTTCCAGTGGTCATTTATGGATGTGAGAGTTGGACTGTGAAGAAGGCTGAGCACTGAAGTGTTAGAGCCAGACCAGAGCCATGACAGGCTCAACAAGCTATACTAAGCCTAAGATTCAGATTCTTGTAAAACCTGAGTCATGATTCCGGAAACCACACCTTGGGAAAGTCCAGCTCTCACCAAACATGAATCAATCAGAATTGGGATTTTGGTTCAAACTTGAGCCAATGAGATTTTGTGATTTGTGTAATTGGACCAATGAGATTTTGTGATTTGTGTGATTTGAAAACCGTGTGCGCATAGGGCTCAGCCAATTATTACCGTCAGCTGTACTAAGAACCGCCTGTATAAAAGTAGCCATGATTTAGAGCTCGGGGCTCTCGTCAAGACTCCACTGTGCTGAATGAGATGGGAGCCCTAGCTCAAGCTAGCAATAAAACCCCTTCATGTTTTGCATTGTCGTGGATATCTTATTCTTTCAGTTTTGGGGACTCGGACTTTGGGCATAACACGAAGAATTGATGCTTTTGAAGTGTAGTGTTGGAGAAGACTCTTGAGAGTCCCTTGGACTGCAAGAAGATCCAACCAGTCCATTCTGAAGGAGATCAACCCTGGGATTTCTTTGGAAGGAATGATGCTAGCTGAAACTCCAGTACTTTGGCCACTTCATGCAAAGAGTTGACTCATTGGAGAAGACTTTGATGCTGGGAGGGATTAGGGGCAGGAGACGACTGAGGATGAGATGGCTGGATGGCATCACTGACTCTATGGATGCGAGTCTGAGTGAACCCCAGGAGTTGGTGATGGACAGGGAGGCCTGGTGTGCTGCAGTTCATGGGGTCGCAAAGAGTCGGACACGACTGAGTGACTGAACTGAACAGAACTGAAGATACTTCTGGGGGAAAATATTTTGAAATCCTTAGACTAATTGAGTTTTTAAATTTTTATTTTTAATTGAATAATTGCTTTACAATATTGTGTTGGTTTCTGTGGCTTCCAAGATGTCTGTGGTAAAGAATTCACCTGCCATGCAGGAGATGCAAAAGACTCAGTTTCAATCCTTGGGTCGGGAAGATTCCCTGGAGGAGAAAATGGCAACCCATTCTAGTATTCTTGCCTAGGAAATCCCACGGACAGAGGAGCTTGGCAGGCTACAGTTCAAATGGTCGCAAAGAGTTGGACATAACTGAGCATGAACACAATTGATTTTTAATTGATTTTTCCCCAATTATAAAGACTTTCTCTAATTTGAACTCGAACCTCTCAATTTCCCAAAATTATTAAACCAGAAGACAGAAATGTTACCCAAATGGACATATATACCAAACACACACACAAACTCTTGTCTTAGTGTCCCAGCTTTGCTTTACCTAGCAGGGTCTAGTTGCATTATTCCGTCACTGTCTGAATCAGACCTGCCACTTTGCTGATTATTCAATTTGTATGAATAAGTCCCCGTGTCTCTTCCCTCAAGCTGCTTTGGCTCTAGTTCTCTGATTGTCTACTTCTACCAAAGGGTGGGTAGAATATGAACAACAACAGCAACAAAAAGGAAAGCAGGTTATTTGGGGGTGGTTTGTTAACTAATAAAAAGCTTTTAGTAGAGTAAATTATTAGAATTATTAAGTGAAACAATAGCTGAGTCTTTCGTGCTGCCCTATGAAAGATCTGTAGGATGGATTCTGGGCAAACCTTGTATCACACAATTGAAATTTTTGTATCTCCAATCAGGGTGCTGTGCCCCAGGCTACATATCAGTTATCTCTTTTGTATTACAAATTACCCCCAAACGTAACACTTAGAGTGACATGCACAGGTGAAATCACACTTTCTGTGGGTGAGCACCTGGAATGGTTTCCTGGGTGCATCTGAGCCTGGTCTCTCCTAGGGGCATGGTCTTGCAGCCATCCAGGGCTGTGGTCTCATCCGATGGGGTACAAGGTTCAGTCTCCCAGTTTCCATATTGACCAGCATGGTTGGTGGAATTCAGCCACACAGGCTGTTGAGTTGAGAGTTCTAACTCCTCACTGGCTATTGGCTGGAGGCCTTCCCACATGGACTTCTTCTTGGTCAGCTCACATCATGGCCAGTGACTCCCCTCAGCATGGACAGAAGGACCATGCAGAAGCGCATCCCCAAGACAGAGACAGCAGCCTTTTTGTAACCTAATCCTGAACATGACATCAGAATTCCCATATTCTCTCTCTCTCTATTTATTTATTTTTTGATGTGGACCATTTTTTAAAGTCCTTATTGAATTTGTTACATATTGCTTCTGTTCTGTGTTTTGGTATTTTGGCCATGAGGCATGTGGGATCTTAGCTCCCCAACCAGGGATTGAACCTGCATGCCCTGCAATGGAAGGTAAAATCTGAACCACTGGACTACCAGGAAAGTCCCACCCCATATCCTCTTTATTAGGAGGAGCAAGGGACTAGGTCCATTGCCCCCTCAGGAGGAGGCTACTACAAGGGCTTTAACACCAGGAGGTAAATGTCACTGAGACTGCCTCCAGCAGGGTAAGATGCAGAATCCTTGGGCTTCTCTGATGGTCCCCACTCTCCAAGCAAATCCAGAGACTGCCTCCTGCAGGGTAAGATGCAGAATCCTTGGGCCTCACTGATGGTCCCCACTCTCCAAGCAAATCCAGCTCCTACCTGCAGACAGCAACCTGGGCGAGGCCACATTGCACAGTAAGTTGTCTGTGTGGCTGACACCACTCTGTTCAGAAGAGAAAAGGAAACAATGGCTTCCTGTCCTCATCTTGCCAGAACTTTGTAACTGCCTGAGTCAGAACATGGGTATGGAGGAGGACAACCTCTCCCAGCATCACAGATGCCAAGATCCTTTCAAGACACTCCCCTCCCCCTCCCCAGCTGGAGACAGCAAGCCCAACGTCTCCCTGTGGAAACGGCAGGGTGCGCGGTACCAGAGGGCCTATTCTGATCTGTAATGGGATCTTGTCCCCACCTGCCAGAATGTTACCATGCCTCACTGCATACAAAGTGACTTTTTAAGGTTAAAAGAATTCCTGTGCCAAATCGAGGTTGACGTACAGCAGGTCTGCAGCACCTGAGCCTGTGCTGTCCCGCCCGGCTTTATGGCCGTTTCCAGAGCTTGCTAATCGGTGTATGCCCAGGTTCTGGGACCAGGCTTGCTCCAGCACCACAGAAGGTAGCATCTGACAGTGCCGAGATCTCTGAGCACCCGTTTCCTGCCACATCCCTTAGCAGAAACTGCACTGAGAGCCCCTTGAGCGAAGCTTGGTTACCTGTCAGCTGCCACTGCTAAAATAGCATCTGTGTGATGCAGTTAAATGGCTTCCCTGGTGGCTTGGCAGAAAAGAATCTGCCTATGAGGAGACACAGGTGTGATCCCTGGGTCAGGAAGATCCCCTGGGGAAGGACCCACTCCAGTATTCCTGCCTGGGGAGTCTAATGGACAGAGGAGCCTGGCAGGCTACAGTCCATGATGTCACAAAAGGTCAGACATGACTGAAGCAACTGAGCACACACCCACATGCAGTTAAATAAAGCCCCGGATACATGTGTGGAAACCGTGTATCAACATGGAAGAACCTGTGTGATGAGTTCACTCACATCCTGAGATGCAGAGCAGATGAGAGATGATGAGAGTCTCAATTTGGGGACCATGTGGGCTGTCACTCCTCTGAACACTCCCAGAGCATGACATCAAAATGAGCGGGGAACACCCTGGTTTTCATCAATTCCCATTAAAACTCAAAGCCTATATGGTTCCAGATGGCCCAAGAGCAGATTTATTTTTCCTCAAAGTTCCATTGGAATTGCAGTCTTTACCAGCCCATCTAGACCCCGCTGCTGGTGCATTGGGATCCTGCAGGACTGGCTGGTGATCACAGTGGCCAGAGCAACTGGATGCCCTGAGGTTTCAGCTGTTCCACCTCTCAATGCAGAGTGAAGGGACGGGGCAGGAAGGAGGGAGGGAGGAGAGGGGAGGTGTCAGGTCAGCAGCTATTTTAAGGTTTGTTCATGAACTAAAGAGGGCCATGTATTTTTAGCCCAAATTTATAAATGTTTATTACCTTCAACCCAAGACAGATGATGGGAGGAAGTTGGTGTTTCCTTCTCTTACATCTTAAGCCTTCTTTTTAAGTCTTTAGAAGTCACTCTTGACCTAGAATGCAGGGGGTTCTGAAATATGGTAATCAGCTGTTTATCATGCAAACGGTTGGCAGCATATTCTCCATCAGACCCTCAAGATGAAGCATCAGAGATTTAGAATTCTTCTCCAGGCAGTTCTTCAAACAGGCGGTGATTTTTGGCTTGTAAACTTCGCCAGTGCTTTAGAGACACCCAGGTCTTCTGTTCCTGAGTTGTAGACTCAGGGGGTGTATCTTCCGCTTCGAATGAAGGCTGGCCAACACAAGCCCAAGAAAGAAGCCCAGAGTTAAACCAAGAAGAGAATTCAAAAGCAGATCGGTGACAAAGGGAGCCAGGTGGTCTGAGAGGCAGGCAGAATGTGGACAGGCTTCTCGACTCTGGGTGCCCAAAATTATTCCTAAGTGTCTCCATTTGCCATGTTCAGATTGCAAAATGTTATAATAAATAAACAATAAAAGCACAGAAGTTTTGCATTTAATGCAATTGTACTCCTCTTAACTGTGATGTGTTAAACTTCAAATTTTCAGGGTTGACAAAATAAAGAATTGTTTAAAACTGACACCTCTGATTTGAATCATTTTTAGGGTGTCAGCTATTACATGCTTACATATGTTGTTTTCTTCCCCACCAAATGTCTTCCACTCTATTTCTAAAGAATTGGAAACATATCTCCGGCTTTTTGACAGAGATAAATGAATAAATTGTTGTTATTTAGTCACTAAGTTCACTCCAGTACTCTTGCCTGGAAACTCCCATGGATGGAGGAGCCTGGTAGGCTGCAGTCCATGGGGTCGCTGAGTCAGCCATGACTGAGCGACTTCACTTTCACTTTTCATTTTCATGCATTGGGGAAGGAAATGGCAACCCACTCCAGTGTTCTTGCCTGGAGAATCCCAGGGATGACGGAGCCCATTGAGCTGCCGTCTGTGGGGTCGCACAGAGTCGCACACGACTGAAGCGACTTAGCAGCAGCAGCAGTCACTAAGTTACGTCCAACTCTGTAGTTGAGTTAGACTCTTCTGTGATTGAGTTGTACTGTTTGAGCAGCACAAAAATTTTCAAAGTCTATTATTTTTCTTTTTTTCGAAATTAACTGTGTAAAGTTAACTGTAAAAGTATCATATGGGTGTTGGCTTTTCAGTTTGTTTTGTGAGTATGTTTTTGTTTGTTTTGGCTGAACCACTTGGTGGCTGGTGGAGTTTTAGTTCCCCCAACCAGAGATCGAACCCAGTCCCTCAGCAGTGAGAGAGCAGGGTCCTAACCACTGGACCACCAGGGAATTCCCTGGCTTTCCAGTTGACTGCTGGTGACGCTTTGTCGTAAAAAGTCCAGCTGTGATGTCTTCCTGTCTTGACTTACATGCTTGTGATTTAATTTTTTTATTGCATTTGAAATGAGCCAGTTCATGAGCTAATCCAAAAGGACAGCAGGGCATTTTCTGCCAAGCAAGAACTCCAATTAAGACAGGAAGCTTGGTTCCCAGCCAAGCTAGGGAGGGCACGACCACATTGGGCTCTGGGCACAAAGTGAGAAGTGCAGGTTGGACCTTGAGTGTGAGACACTACCAAAGGAAATGGACAGAACTTCGAGGCAGGGAGAACAGGCATCCTGGCTCAAATTCTTGCCTCTGTGAACCCAGACGCATATCTTTACACCTATGTTTATTTACAACCAAGAATAATGGAAACATTGTTCTAAGGCTTAGTGTGTGTGTAAGGTCTGTGGGAGCTTGGGACACACATGTGCCTGCGGTGCTGTGCGCTCAGTCAGTGTTAATTTCCCTTCTCCTTTTTGCTGGGCTGTGATAACATTCGAGGTCTCATGGATTTAATGAATCCACACGCTGAGAGGGTTCGTAAAGAGTTTGTGGATATCTGAGATGCCTGAACATTTACTGCGCTTCTCAAATAATCAGGCTGCATATTTATATAACAAGAGACTGGCTGACAGTTTCAGAGCATCAGCCAGGGCTGCAGGCACTGGAGGGGTTGTTTACAAAACAATCTTTCAGAGAGAAACAAACCTCAAGATTGGGGGGGCCCCAACCCCCATGTCTGGTCAGTAACTGGAGAGGCAGGTTTTGACCAGTGACCTGGTTCTAAGCACTGCACCTCCCTGGCTCTGCAGGTTTATCTGGTCTGAGTAGAGTGTGAACGTCCCTGTCCTGTCAAGGCTTCTGCACCCTAAATGTACAGGCAGCTCCTGCTGAGTCAGTTGTTTTGCCCAGGTTCAAAGACCCTAATTCACTATGACTCCATCTCAGCTCTTTTCAGGCTTCCTGCATGATGACAATGCTACAGTGACATTGGCAAGTATGTGATGCAAAATGAAACGAAATGTTCCTGGAAGCTAGATGTAGCTTCCTCTCATCTCCCCTCTAGGAAGCCCCCAGCCCTTAGAAGGGAGTCCAGAAAACACCCTCCTTCAAGACTCACCCATGACACTCTCTGCCGACCATCTCACCAGCTCATGTCCAATCCCTTCCACTCACTCACTGAATTCTCCACAGATGGAGGCTGCAGGGTGTCACAATGGGTCATTTCATGTGCAAGGGTGTGCCTTCTCCATGTGATCATGTAAGGACCACTGTCTTTTCTTTAGGGCTTGGAAATGTCAAGTCACCATACACATCTATTTTACCTCTGTTGACATCTGACTGACTGAAAATTGCCACTGAATCTTGTTCAGACAGTTGAACCCTGCGTCTCATTGTTTCTAGTCCCCAAGAGACCATTGGGAAATGGCACAAATCTGATGGTTGGAGAGTAAATTCCTGGGCATCTGTCTTCTGCTTTGTTAGGAATCTGCCCCAAATTCCATGCATAGAAAAAACTAAAATCTGTGTCCAAAATTTCCAATGCACATGAGCACAGGAAAAAGTGGTTGGGATGGGGAGGGGAGAGGTGTTGGCTGATGACGAGATGGACATTCCTCAGAGACGGAAGGTGCTGTCTATTCAATAAATGCCGGATGCCTGAGGTCATTCAATGCAGGAAGCGACAGCTGGGGTGTGGAGGGAGGAGGGTCACTGACTAAATGAAAATTTAGTTTAGAGTTAACACTGCCCTTTAGGTGACCTAAAGCTCTTTGGGATCAAAATACTGCCAGGCTGTGTTGGAATTTCACTACCCATCACCACTCCCTGAGTTCCCAGCCCATCGCCTCTATCACCTGGAGAGTGTGGAGGGACCGAGCATCCACCACTCCCCCAACAGAGCTTCCTGGGTCAGTGCTCCCACACTTGAGCGGACAGGAGGATCCCTTAGTGGGGGCGGCAGGGGGCGGGGTGCTTCATAAAGCACAGAGTGCCTGGACCACCTCCAGAGTGTCAGAGTCAAAACTCGAGGGTGGGCNCTGGGTCAGTGCTCCCACACTTGAGCGGACAGGAGGATCCCTTAGTGGGGGCGGCAGGGGGCGGGGTGCTTCATAAAGCACAGAGTGCCTGGACCACCTCCAGAGTGTCAGAGTCAAAACTCGAGGGTGGGCCTGGGGAGAAGCATCTCTAACATTTCCAGGTGGTGCTGACACTGCTGGTCCGTGGACCACACTTTTGAGAATCACTGGTGTATATGATATGAGCTGTGCATTGTTCCTAATTTCTATAAATTTGGTGGAGCTCGATTAAAGGTGGGAATGGAGCTGGTGTCAATCTGAGTCCCAGCTCCACCAATTACCAGCTGCATGAACCCAGAGAAATCCCGAAACCAGCATCCTTCCCTGCAGGATGATGCTACAGTAACTAAGACCAGAGGCTTGGGAACGTGGCTGAGCCCCTCCCAGTGGTCCTGTGAGTTCAGCCACTCCATGTCCCATTTGGTTCAACACTAATCACTCAAGGTTTCTTTTTAAAAATATTATTCAAATTCTTACCTATCTTTATTCAAAACTCAAGTGACATGTTCATAGAACATTATTTACAAAAATCACGAGAAGAAGCAACCCAAGGGTCCAACAGCAGGTGCATGAACAAACAAAATGCTGCCTTAAAGACACTGGAGTATGAACTTCCCTGGCAGTTCAATTGGTAAGACTTTGCTTTCCAATGCTAGGGGTTCAGGTTCAATTGCTGGTCGCGGGCTAGGACTTCACATGCCTTGTGGTCAAAAAAGCCAAAGCATAAAACAGAAGCATATTGTTAACATATAACATATTGTTACACACTCAATAAAGTTTGTAAAATTCAACAAAGATTGTAAAAATGGTCCACATCAGTGGAGTATTAGCCTTAAAAAGGAAGGACATTGTGCCACATGCTACAACATGGATGAACCTGTCCTCAAAGAAGCCACTCGCAAAAAGACAAACACCGTTTGATTCTCCTTACATGAGGTGCTTACAGGAATCAGGTTCATAGAGTCAGAAAGTAGATGGCGGGGGCCAAGGGTAGGGAGGGGTGTAAGGAGTGAGTGTTTAATGGGCAGAGTTTCAGTTTGGGAAGATGAGAAAGTTCTGGAAGTGGTTGGTGGTGAAAGTTGCACGACAATGTGAATGTTCTTGCTGAGACTTAACTGTACATTCAAAGATAGTTAGAACTGTAAATTTCCTGCTATTTATATTTTGAAAGTATGAAAGTATGTTAGTTGCTCAGTCGTGTCCAGCTCTTTGCAACCTCATGGATTGTAGCCCACCAGGTTCCTCTGTCCACGGGATTCCCAGGTAGGTAAGAATACTAGAATGGGTAGCCATTCCCTTCTCCAGGGGATCTTCCTGATCCAGGGATTAAACCCCAGTCTCCTGCATTGCAGGCAGATTCTTTACCATCTGAGCCATCAGGGAAGCCCCTATGTATATTTTACTGCAATTAAAAAAAATAAATAACATACAACTCAATGAGTTCAGCTCACAGTTNAATTAAACCCCAGTCTCCTGTATTGCAGGCAGATTCTTTACCATCTGAGCCATCAGGGAAGCCCCTATGTATATTTTACTGAAATTAAAAAAAATAAATAACATACAACTCAATGAGTTCAGCTCACAGTTTGATGTTTCACTAGGTAATTTCTGAGGACAGGAGAAGTCTGGCTTCATCAGCTTCTAGGTTCCATCTTCAACAGGAGGGTTAATCCATTGAGAGTTCTGGAGGCAGTCTGCACCCCCTTGAAATTCTACCAGCAAACAACAGAAGGAAATAACTTACACAAGGGAACAATAATAATCTGATGAATCAGAAAGGCTTATAACACAGGTGTGTCACATANAGGAGGGTTAATCCATTGAGAGGTCTGGAGGCAGTCTACGCCCCCTTGAAATTCTACCAGCAAACAGCAGAAGGAAATAACTTACACAAGGGAACAATAATAATCTGATGAATCAGAAAGGCTTATAACACAGGTGTGTCACATAAGAGCCCAGAAACAGAAGGAAGCCATTGAGAGGTGGTAGGAATGAAATCTTTTATTTCCCTGTACAGCTCAGCTACACTTTTCTTACATCCATCAGCCAATTTTATTCCCTATAGTTGAATCTCTTGGGGAGTCTTTAGACATTCTAGAAAATTACTTTTACGGATAAATTCATTTTGCAAAAGCAGTGGAAGAAAGGTCTATGGCCAATTCTATAGCTCGTTCAAAGATAGCCTTAAGCCCTTAGAGAATTTCAGTGGGACAAGGCGTTGGATCAGGTGGTGGTGGTGGGGACAGTTATGAGTATGTAGGTGCCTGATGCTATTCATAGACTTTTCCCCTGTGTTCCTCACTACTTCCTGTACTGGCGTTATGCTTATATTATAGCTGAATAAATGAAGACTCAGAAAAGTTTAAGCAATCTAAATCAGATCCTAAAGCTGGTAAACAGACAAAGTAGAACTTGAAATTCTATCCTTTGCATTTTCATTACCACGAATGAAAAACAAACCAACGACCGATCTTCTGTTTCCCTTTATAATCTCTGATGTATTTATTCCTTTAAAGTCAAGAAGAATCAAGAATGTTTACTAACACTTTTCCTAGTCCCTGTTGTACTTGACCTCTCAGTGCAATGAGAAAGATTAAAAAATAAGGATTTAAAAATACCATACTTGAGGTCTTCTAGTATTTTCCAATGACAGAATTGTATAAAAGTCAATTAGCTTGGTTTATTCAGTTTAATGGCACTTAAGACATAATGATTTTGCTTTTCTTTTTAATTTTTATTTGGCTGCACCAGGTCTTAGGTGCAACATGCAAACTCTTGGTTGTGGCGTGTGGAATCTAGTTCCCAGACCAGGGATCAAACCTGGGGCCCCTGTGTTAGGAGCTTGGAGTTTTAACCACTAGACCATCAGGAAGAGATGTGTATAAGAGACAGGAATTCAAAAGCAGATCNCATGCAAACTCTTGGTTGTGGCGTGTGGAATCTAGTTCCCAGACCAGGGATCAAACCTGGGGCCCCTGTGTTAGGAGCTTGGAGTTTTAACCACTAGACCATCAGGAAGTCCCTAAAACCAAGTGGTTGTCACGAGGAAAGATTCTGGCCCACAGGTGGTTTGTGCTTGAACATCACTGCAAAGGAAATCCAATGACTCAGAGAGCTACTTGCAAAATGTGCATGCATGCTAAGTCGCTTCGGCTGTGTCCAGCTCTCTGCAACCCTATAGACTGTAGCCTGCCAAGCTCCTCTGTCCATGTGATTCACAAAACTAATCAAAACAAAAAGTCTAAAGGCTGTCATAGCATTCATGTATCAACCATCTATTTTGTCAAATATTTATCACAAATGAACTCTTTGCATGAGCCCTGGAAGTCAGGCGTTTTAATCACATTTTATATGTTAGAAAACTAAGACCTGGCCAAGTTCTACTTGCTAGACCCCAGAGAAAGCTCAGCCCTCGTGGTGCCTGGGCTGGATGGTGGGCAGGCTCATCATCCACAGGTCCCCAGGGCAGGTGACCAGAAGTGCCACTCCTATCTGTGTGGCCCTGCCTTTCCACCCCACAGCTGCCCCAGTGGCTTCCTCCTCCCGTTCAAGGTGGCTCCCAGACCCCACGCCTCCCCAGGTGACCCTTATCTGGGTCTCCTATTTTTCCATCCAGTTTGTGGAGGCAAACTTGAGACCTTAATCTTCCTAGGCCTTTGCTTTTGAGTCTGAAGAACCTTTTCTTAACCAAAAGCTGACACTTGTAAATCAGAAACTCTGGCTTTCAAAACGATCACTCCTGATGTCAGCTTCCATAACTTATTTTAGAGATCAAAAAATTATTTCGGCTGTTTCTTGCTCTTTACATTCCTGCTACAGCCATCTTCAATTCTAATTTGCCCCTTAGCAATCTGAACACCACTAAATGAAACGTGGAGAAACGCACATATAAAGAAATTTAAGAAAGAAAAATGCAAAGATTAATATTCCACAGTATTATCTTCCAGCACACGTAGCAAGATTTTTTCCTCCCAGAATGAAATATGTTAAAGTTTATTTTCTCCTGCTCACAGTATTCAAGGTACCAGGCTATACAAGGGGAATGAATCAGACCCAACTTCTCTGTTGGTCCTTCTAGAGCTTGTATTCCAGTTGGAGTCATAGACCAAGAGCTAGTTAATGAAATAATAGGTTAATGACAGTTTTGAGGCATGCTTCCTAGAAGACTCACAGAATGCAGCTGGTGTGAGATATGGGCAGGGAGAGGGGGAGGAGAACCTTTCCCATATCTTCTGGATTTCTTTTTCTGGATTTTCAGTGAGGAAACTGAGATCTCAGAGAAGAGCAGAGTCAGGGTGGAGAGAAGGGCAAAGGGAAAATTTCTTGTCAACCAACACTGTGTGTCACTTGATTTTAAATGACTGAATAGTGTTTCTCTCTTTTATTGAGGGCTTCTCCAGTGGCTCAAATGGTAAAGAATCTGCCTGCGATGCAGGAGACCTGGGTTCAATCCCTGGGTCGGGAAGATTCCCTGGAGAAAGGAATGGTTACCCACTCCAGCATTCTCACCTGGGGAATTCCAGGAACAGAGGAACCTGGTGGGTTACAGTCCAGGGAGTCACAAAGAGTTGGACATGACTGAACAACTAACACTTTCACACATAATTTATTGAACAATTAAAAAAAAATTTTTTTTTATGTAGACCGTTTTTCAAGTCTTCATTGACTTTGTTATAGTATGGCTTCTGTTTTCTGTTTTGATTTTTTGGCCCCAAGGCATGTGGGATCTTAACTCCCCAACCTGGGATGGAACCCATGCACCCTGCTTTGGAAGGTGAAGTCTTAATCATTGGACGACCAGGAAGGTCCCTACTGTTGCAAGTTTGAATCATTTCCTTTTCACCCTTCTATTAGCAACATCGTTCCAAAGTAGGCAAATATCTGAGTACATATATATTTAATTCCTCAGGACAGATTTCTAGAAGAGAAACTCTTTTGTCTGAGGGGATGCAAAGACTGGGATGTCTGATACATACTGTTAAAATATGCTCCAGAAAGTGTGTACAAGTTACACCTCCATCAATATGGCATGGAAAATTCACTTTCACATATCTGATGATAATTATTACCATGTTTAAAAATCTTGCCAATTTTATAATGGGCACACAGTATATACTTATTTTACTTACATTTTGTGGTGAGTGTTGACATATATTCATATGTTTTTTTTTAAACTGGAGGATAATTGCTTTACAGTGTGTTGGTTTCTGCCGTACAACAATATGAATCAGTCATAATTATAATATATATCTATCTCCTCCCTCTTAAGGCTCCCTCCCCCATCCCATTCTACTCCTCACAGTCATCACAGAGCACCAGCTGGGCTCCCTGTGTTATATAGTAGTCATTTCAATTTCTTCTTTAATTAACTGAACTTATATTCTTTGCCCATTTTTATAATATGGAGTTTTTTCCTTGATTAAATTTTAGGGCTCTTCATATATTAAGAATAATCATCCTTTTCAGCACATTATAATTGGTTTTCTACTTTTCTTTCTGGTGGTTTTTTTTTTTCCCCCCACATACACAGACCTGAATATTTCCATATTAGTAGGTATGTATACACACATATGTGAATGTGTGCTAAGTCCTTTCAGTCGTGTCTAACTCTTTGCAACCCCATGGACTGTAGGCCTGCCAGGTTGCTCTGTCCATGGGATTTTCCAAGCAGGAATACTGGATTGGGTTACCGTGCCCTCCTCCAGGGGATCTTCCCGGCCCAGGGACTGAACCCACGTCTCTTATGACTTCTGCATTGGCAGGCAGGTCCTTTACCACCAGCAACACCTGGGTAGCCTATATAGACACATATATTTGTGCAATTGTGTCAGTATATCTGTAACATGAATTCCTGTAATAAAATGCAAATAAAGCTACTGGGTTGAAAAGCAGGTGCATTTACTAAGTAAAATGCTGATGGCTGTTCCTGGGGACCTCCCTGGAGGTCCAATGGTTAAGATTCTGCACTGTACTTCCAATGCAAGGGACCTGGGTTCAATCCCTGGTTGGGTAACTAAGATCCCACATACTGTGAGGTATGGCCTTTCAAAAACATTTTTAAAATAAATAAATAAAATGTTGGTGGCTGTTCCTAATCACCCAGCTTGTTTGATGGTCATAGCAACCCTGAAATTGTTACTTTAATACAAGGTTCAGGTGGCAACTTGCTCAGAGGCAATCAGCTAGGAATTGAAGAGCCCAGAACAGAGGCCAGGTCTCTGCTTCTTACCCCTGTGTGTACTGTCTCTGAAATTCTCAAATATTTGCTCTACCAGAAATTAAGATCCTAGAGCCCAAATGAAACAGTTTATTTTAAACATCAAAAGAGAACATGACCTCAGCTAGGAAAGGGAAATCTAAATTTACTGCCAAGTGATGGTCTCAGCCCTCGAGCCTCCTCCAGCATCGAATGTGTTGTTTTGCTGAGAATAGACATCTGGTTCTATTTTCACGGGGGATGGCCCTTCATGTCACAGTAAATACACCCCTACATCCTTAGTAGTATTTATTAAGATCTCTGAGTCTTCTAGAACTGGTGAGAAACCCCCTAAGAAAAAAATTGCAAACGTTGAAAGTAATAGATTTTCTATTTTTTCCTGCACAGTAAAAAACCCCCAAAAGTTTAGATGAAAGCAATTGAATCTAAAAAATGATTTCAGCTTGTAACATGAGAATATATGTGATACTACTCATTACTCTTTTTCAACTGAGAAACAACGTGGCGTTTCAAAAGGGGATCATGTAATGAACTTTTCTGTCACAGGAAATAACTTCAGTTACTGCCATGAAGTCACTGAGGAGTGCAGAAAAGGCTCCCGGAAGAGTTGATGGAGTACCACTGAACCTGACTCTTAAAGAGACCATGTCTTCCAGCTCCTGGACTCTGCTATAGCTACAGGATAAAAGCTCCTTGTGCCAAAAGAAAAACTCCCTTCTTAAGGAATGGTAATGACTGGAGACTCCCACGGACAGAGGAGCCTGGCGAGCTACAGCCCATGGGGTTGCAAAGAGTTGGACATGACTAAGCAACTAACACAATGCCTCTTTGGGTGCAAAGTAACCCAATAAATTATACAAGAGGAGGAGCAAGGTGACGACGTGGCCACTATTAAGGATCCTGGACCTAGGATCCAGAGTCCACTCTGGACAACCACGGGAGATGAAAATGGAGTCAACATGCAACTCCCAGAGAGGAAGCAAGGACGAACTGGAACTCCCCACCTCAGAGGTCCTAGAACACACATCTTTTCCTGTGCTAACACCTGTGACACTGGTGCCAGTGGCCGGTCAATGGCATCTTACATGGACAGCTTGCCCATTTATTTGTCCAAGATCTTTCATCCTTAGTGGTGCAGAGAACGGTGTATCTTCTGCCCCCTGGTATCCTAAGTTCGCAGAGGTAGGAATACTGTCGTCCAGACCAGCAAAATGTGGAGAACTTTACAAAGGAGCAAATGGTCCTTTACAAAGGAGCACCGCTACAGGGGTTAGAGCATTTGGGGAGGAGAGGAAGGTAAGAAAGGATGATGGGGCTGCTCATTCACTGTTCAACTGAAACCACTGGCCGAGCCCAGTGAGGGAAACCAGCAAACAACCTCACCCGCTAGAAGCAAAGTGCGTGTTAGTCTCAGTTGTGTCTGACTCTGGAGCCCGATAGGCTGTAGCCTGCCAGGCTCCTCTGTCCATGGGATTCTCCAGGCAAGAGTACTGGAGTGGGTTGCCATGCCCTCCTCCAGGGGATCTTGCTGACACCATCTGAGCCACCAGGGAAGACCCCAAAGTGTAGCACCTTATTCTGTAAAAGTGTATTTCATGTAGTAACCTTAGAAATTGAAATCCAAGTCAATCTGGGTTTTTTATTGAAAAAATTGGGTTGTTTTGAAAATATTGGATTGTATTTGTAGCTATGGATTGTGATTTGTAGCAGTTAATTAATACTCAGATATAATACCTAAACAACATGCTTCTGTTCTACAATGTGATTATAGAATTGATTTTCTACAAAACATTTCATTTTGTTTATTTATTTTGGCCATGCAGTGCTATCTGTGGAATCTTAGTTTCCAGACAGATCCTGAACCCGTGCCTCCTGCAGTGGGAGAGCAGAGCCTTCAGCACCAGACTGCAGGGAGGTCCCATTATACGAAGCATGTTAAAGTGATGTGAAGTACACAGCTAGGGAGGTGCAAGGAGAGTGGCAGTAGAATTTGAACTGGAATCAATTCCAGCCTTTTTACTTTAGAAAAGGGATAACAGGACACCAAGCTGCGAACTCAGACCCAATACTGCCTGAGCCTTGCTCCCTCACAGAGCCAGAAGCTGGGCAAGATGTCGGTGAGGTCCTTTCTAAGCACACACGGTCATCGTGTGGTCAGGCTACCTGGCCAACCACCATCGCAGGAGGCCCAAGAGGGGAAATAACAGCGGGAAGTAGACACCGTGAGTACTCGAGTGACCAAGGCGTCGGGCCTGGTTGGGCTGGAGGAGGGAGAAAGTTTCAAGGACAAGCCCACATGAGATGGGCTTGGAAGGGGATTCCACGATGATTCCATGATGAGAAGGAGGCAGCGGGCTGTTCTCTGGAGAAGGGAAAGAACCTTCTGAAGCAGAGTGGCAGGAAGAGCGATGCTTGGGACAGTATCTCTTGGGCCTGCCTATGTGTCAGCATCACCTAGAAGACTTTATACAAGTGATACCCGGGCCTGGGGCTGCCCCACCTCGTCCACTTGCCCAGAGCTCTGCCACACAGGATCCCCCCAAGCCCAGAACAACAAGGGTAGGATGCTCTGAGGGAGGGGCCCAGAAACTGATATGCAAAGACGTTTCTGTTGAGGAATTCTGACATGCAGCTGAGCTGAAGGCCTCTGATTTTTGGTGTCCTGGGGTAGAGGAATGTCGCTGGAGCCCAGGGTTCACCTTGGGACAGTCAGAGAGAATGAAAACCAGATTTTTCTCTTCCAGTATTTTCTCCAGAGGGTTTGCATCATGACAGTCCTGGAAGGAAACTGAATCCGATTCAGCCAGATCAAAAGGTCATGGGCAGTGGTGGGGGCCTCAGGGAGAGATGAGAGAGCGTCCGGATATGGGGTACAGACAGAAGCCCATCACCCCAGCGTCCTGGTGTGACCCTGCACAGGGCGGGGAAAGAAAAATAAGACCTCTCTCTTTCCATATTTCTGTCTCCTGCTGCCGCTTCTCACTGTCCAGACTCAAACAGAAGTCACAGGGCCTGCCTCTCAGAGGCAGAGAACAGCCAGGCTGCTGGGGGTGGGCGGGGTGGATGGAATGTAATCCATGGTCTGAAAGGCTAGAGTCCACCATCTGCCGGAGTCTGGAGGCCATGATGAGCACTGGAGGCATTCGACCAGGATTGTTGGGATGAGAAGCAAGACTTTAAAGGCTTAAGCTGCCATGATATTAAACATTAATGTCAGCGGGGGATACTGACATGCAGTTTGGTCAAAGCGAGGAGGAAGCAGGCCATTTCCAGCCTGCACACTGCCCCTCAGGGTCACTGGGGCTGGAGACATCGCCAAGAGAAGTGGGTGATGCGAAGCAGGCGCCCTGACCTTGGCCTGCCTGCACGGCTTTCTCTTGCTGCGAGGCTCCGTTCTCAAGAACAAAGGCCTGTCTGTTCTTAAACCAAATTTATGGGATGGATTCATCCCATGTCAACACTGAGGAGCTGTGGAAATGCTGGCGACACAGAGGCGCATGGAGACACTGTGTCCTGCGTGGAACTCGGAACCACACTTCAGTGGGGAGGATGGAAGTGGAGGGGGAGGTTCCCAGCTGCAACCGCCCTGGGAAAATCCTAGCTGGGAGCTGGTGTCACATCTGCATGAGGAAAGGGCCTCTTGGGCTGTGCTACCAGCGGTTCGGAATTGGGGCTCTCGGCTGGGCTGATCCAGGAGCCTCCTCTGCTGAGGGTCAGGGAGAAGCTGAGTCCCTTGGTAAGGGCAGCTCACGTGTGGCTGAAGGAGCAGATCCCCTCCCCACAGTTGTTCCCAGAGAAGGAGGGCAAAGAACATTCAAGGGTGATCACTGTGGTTCTACATGTGCTGAAACTCCAGCCCTCATCACTCTACTGTGCTGAAAATCTAGCTCTCATCACTCTAGTGATGGTGGTTAGGTCAATCAGTTGTGTCCAACTCTGTGACCCTATGGACTGCAGCCTGCCAGGCTCCTCTGTCCATGGAATTTCCCAGGCAAGAATAGTGGAGTGGGTTCCCATTTCCTTCTCCAGAGGATATTCCAGACTCAGTGATGGAACCCATGTCTCCTGCATTGCAGGTGGTCTCCTGCATTGCAGGTGGTCTCCTGCATGTCTGAGCCACCAGGGGCACCCTTAAATAGACACACCACCATTTATAAAATAAACAGTAGGGGCCTACTGTATAGCGCAGGGAACTCTCTAAATACTCTTTGATGACCTATATGGGAAAAAAATCTAAAAAAGAGTAAATATATGTACATGTATAACTGAATCACTTTGCCCTACACCTGATGCTAACACAGCATTGTAAATCTGTCAATTAAAAAAAATTTTTTTTTTTTTAAAGAATGTGCTGGCTTGCAAAACGTGAGCTATCTGTCCTCACAGGGACCCCAGCAGGTGCCTGGCAGGGACATTTAAGACTGATAGTTTGGAAGATGTTCCTGGAAAGAAACCAGAATGAAGGTTTTGTTGAGTGAACTTCGGTTCTGGGCAGAGTTGTTTGCTCTCCAAATTCACATGGTCCTAAGCCCCAGGACCTCAGAATGTGACTGTGTTTGGAGAAAAGTTCTTTAAAGAGATGAGCAAGCAAAATGAGGTCTTTAGAGTGGATCTAAAGCTCAACACGACTGGTGTCCTTTTAAGAAGAGGAAATTTGGACACAGACCTTTGTGTCCAAATTTGCAGACATTTGCACGCACAGAGAGAAAAGGACACATGAGGACCTAGAGAGGAGGTGGCCGTCTGGGAGCCAAGGAGAGAGGTCAAAGGAGAACCGACCCTGCTGATCCCTTGATCTAGGACTTCCAGCCTCCAGGACTGTGAACAAACATGTTTCTGTTGGTTAAGCCACTTGGTTTGTGGTACTTGTTTATGGCAGCCCTGGAAAATGAATGCATCCTTAATCTTTGTAAGATTCGGCTATTTGGCTTGAAAATTTTTATTTTATTGTTTTAAATAATATTATTTCTTCATTTTTGGCTGAGCTGGGCCTTTGTTGCTTTTATCTGGGCTTTCTCTAGTTGAGAAGAGTGGGGGCCACTCTAATTGCAGTGCACAGGCTTCTCATTGGTTTGGCCTCTCTTGTGGAGCACAAGGTCTAGGGTGCTCAGGCTAGCTGTAGCACACGGGTTCAGTAATCGCAGCTCCCGGGCTCTGGAGCACTGGCTCAATAGTTGTAGCACACGCACTTAGTTGCTATGAGGCATGTGAGATCTACCCAGTTCAGATTCAAACCTTCTCTCTTGCATTGGCAAGTGGATTCTTAACCACTTACTAGACCACCAGCGAAGTCCCTGATTCAAAAAAAATTTTTTAAGCTCACTGGAATTGGAATAACACTCAGGATAACAAGCCTTGGAGGGTTGGTCAACCAGCCACAGCCTCCAACTGCAGGCACACATTACTCAGTTCAAGCAACTGAGACAAGAGAGTATCGCAGAGGTGAAATCACGCGTAGGATGCAGGACGCAGGCATTCATTAATGAATATCTGTCGAGGGCTCTCCATGCACCGAGAACCACCAGTCAAAACTCCAAGGGATCAGCCAGCGGCAGGGAGGTAAGCGGAGCTCCCCCATCAGCTAGGCACGTGGGCACATCCAAAGAGGTGGAGACTGGGTACCTGGGTATTAGAATGCAGGAACCAATGGCTCTTATGTGAAAGAATTGGCTTTCTCTGCACTCCTTGTTCCTAGTTGAAGAGCAAGTGGTGGAAGTTTCTGAGAAGTAAGGCTTCAGCACGTCTTTAGAAGACCTAACAAACACCCAAGTGCCACAGAGCTGGGATAGGTTTCCAGGAGGAGGAAATGAACAAGAGCATGGGCTTGTCAATCACGGGCAGGCTGGGGGACAGCGTTTTGTGTGTGGCCAACCTGGGCTACTCCGTTTACTTCTTGCGCTTATCCCTAAAATTTTGTTTGTATAAAGGATTTCATGAGTGAAATCCAGTTTGAAAACCTCTGGGGAAAAGAAAACGATGCCCAAATTTAAAGGAGGGATGTTGAACCAAAGTTCTTATCCAATCTCTGCTTCAGGCCACCCAGGGTCTAGTCCACTCCTCAGACTATACTTCATAGGATGACAGCAAATGGAGTCTTGGCATTTTTCCATCTAATTTGATAAATGTATACCACTGGCAAGGTGGAGTGGCTTAGTGTCTAAAAAAAGTCCACTTTGCAGTCTAAATTATTCACATAGCCTGTCTATATTAATCAAATCCGTTGGATATTTGCCAAACCTCCACTTCTTTTTGTTTCACTCATGACCAAGATGAAGTGGACAAGAGGGTGGAGAAGGGGGCACTTCCAACGTCCTCGTAAAGATGCTGTAACAGAAGCCAGCTCATCTTAGAGCCCGCAAGAGGCTGGCAGCAAATACTTGTTATAAAGATGGCTCTGAGTAAAATGTGAGCATCAGAACAGACTGGGCACCCTTGAGAAGAGACAGGGGCAGGAACAGTCTCCAAACATCTCTGAGGGACTACGGTCTCTCTCCCAGGACATTAGAATCACATGCTCCCAATGAAGATCTCAAAGCCAAAACTAGCTGGAAAGGCAGGTGACCAGTCACTTCAGGGTGATGTCAAGAATTGCAGAGTACTTGGAACTGTTTGGTTCAAAATGAGATTTCTGGTTTCTAGAGAGAGAAAAAAAGAAATGTTTCTGGTTTGCAAGGCACTGGACATGGGGTGGAGGGAGAGGCAGCTAAGGGGCAGCAGTGGATGCTGAGCTCTCTGGACAGTTTCGGGCGTGGGGAGCCCAGAGGGGCTCTTTAGTAAGAAGGACCACTTTTTCCAGGCTCTTGGGTCTGTTCACTGTCTTCCTCCAGCAGGAGGCAGCTTGGAAACAGCGTTGATCAAGCCACAGAAGTGCTGGGTGCAAGTCCCGCTGGGTGCCACCAATCTTGAGTATGATGCTAAAGGCATGGTCAGAACCCATGAGGGAGGAGATAGTGAGCTCCAGGGAGGGTGGTGTCTTTTATCTGAGGAGGGTTTAGTTTGCAAGCAAATTCAGCAGGAGGCTTCAGGGTGAGGCTTTTACAAGTGCTGGTCCTCTTGGACTGGATTCCAGGCTATATCTGAGAGTGGACAGATGGGAAGGTCCATGGAGGAGGGGCGGTGGGGATGGCGGACTTGCTGGGATCATTGAGCTTCATTCCATTCCCCTGCCAGAGAGGAGGACCTCAGCTAAATGATCCTGTCATGTCTTCCATCCCTAATGCTCTATGATTTTTTATCTGCTGATTGAAGGCAAAAGGAGAAAGGACGGCAGAGGATGAGATGGTTAGATAGCATCACCAATTTAATGCACATGAGTCTGAGCAAACTCCTGGAGATAGTGAAGTACAGAGAAGCCTGGGGTGCTGCAGTTCGTGGGATCGCAAAGAGTCAGACATGACTTAGCAACTGAACAACAAAAACAACACTCATGGAACTCCAATTCTTCTCTCTGAACTAACTGCCCAGAAGAAGAATCAGTTCTTCATATAGTGAGCTTTCCCTTACTTTTATTTTGAAGAATACACAAAATTGAGACAAATGACTGGTTTTCACAAACTCTAAAATTTTAAATTTTTTCTAACCAAACCTAACGTGTAGTTTTCAATTGCTTTTTAGTGGGTGGTATTTTAGTCCAGATAAGCTAACAGGATTACCTTCCATGCTTCAGCATTTCCACGGAGAATGGGAAAATCTCAACTCTGTGCTGGGCAGATGATCTGATTTAAAGCTGGGAAGGTCAAAACTCACCTCACTCAGAATCCTCAAGTCTGTGCATCCTCTCTAAAGGGTAAAAAAATTAAAAAAAACAACCAACAACCCACACACCAGGTGGGACTGTCAGACCATTCCACCTTCTTTCTTCTCTCTTCCAGGAATCGTTCCAAGGCTCCTCTGACCAAGTTCATTCCAGGAGTCGACATGCTGATCCTCAGACTTACTATTTCTGTTTTCCAGGAGCCAAAAGGTGAGAGGACAGTTTAACATGGTGAAGAGGCACTCAACTCCTGAGAGTAGAATTTCAGTGTCTAAAGTAGAGGCCAGAAAATTTAGAACTTTCTCCTAAAATGGCTGTTAAAGATGCTAAGCAGATTTTAAAATTGTGAGAAATCCATGGCTCAGAGGATTTGAAGTAAGAATAAAAATTGCCTCCCAAATTTGCAGAATATGGTTGGAAAAAAAATTCCCTGGAATTTAGATCTTCCTGTCTCCACCTCTTGTCCTGGTCACATGAAGACAGACACCCGTCCAGAAGGAGTGATGGAAGGGCAAAAATACTGCAAACCTGCAAACCCACAGCCCGGGACCTGCCCAGCCAGGTGACATCTGATAATCGTGTGAAGGCCTTATGAAGGCTGTTCAAGTCCAGCAAAGCAGCCTCTTTTCATTATTTCAAGTGAGCAGCTAAGACCAAGAATGTGTCGAGTCATGAAAAGATGTCATGATTAAATGGCCTTTTAAAGGATGGTTGATTGTAATAATGTGCAATAATTACTAGTAAGACCCTGATGCTGGGAGATATTGAGGGAAGGAGGAGAAGGGAAGGACAGAGGATGAGATAGTTGGGTGGCATCATGGACTCAATGGACCTAAGCTTGAGCAAACTCCAGGAGATGGTGAAGGACAGGGAAGCCTGGTGTGCTGCAGTCCATGGGGTCGCAAAGTCTGCCTTGCTGATGAAGGACTCATTCTAGACTTCTCCCAGTCTACTCTGGAAAAACCCCAAGAATTACCTTTGGGATTCCATTTGTCAAGATCAAGGGCTCCAGAAAAACGTTCCAGTATGAAAGGCCATGTTTTAGTTAGATACTTTCTCTTCAATAGAGATAAAGAAGGTGCTCAAAAATGAACAGTGTGGACTTCCCTGGTGGTCCAGTGGCTAAGTTCTGTGCTCCTAATGCAAGGGACCTGGGTTCAATCCCTGGTCAGGGAACTAGATCCCACATGCTGCAACTAAGAGCCAGTGCAGCCAAATAAAATAAATACCTAAAATAAATATTTTTTGAAGTGGCATAAAGCCTGTTGACTACAAATTCATCAAGGTGGTAGGGTGGTTGGTAGAGAACCTTTACAAATGAAAGTAAGTGCTCAAGAGTTTGAATTTTCTATTCTAGGTGAAATCTTCACAGCCAGATCTTCACCTGTGGGTCTGAGGCTGTGGGGCAATGGATCTGTGAGGCCAGGCTGGCCCCTGGAGTGTGGAGCATCCTCCCATCCATGCAGCCAAGCACCCCCACTCACCACCCAGAGGAGATGCAGGGCCCAGGAAACGCTTCTGCTGTCAACATCCAGAAGCTCCAGTTGGCTTCCCCAATGTCTGATTCAAGAAACTGCAGGATTCTGTGTTCAGAGCCCCCAGGACCAGGACTATTAGAGCACTCACAGCACTGTGGGACTGCCATGTACAGACTGTGTCCCCTGTCCTTGCTCAAATTTCTTTTGTATGAAACCAAAGCCAATTTCTATCAAGACACAGACATTTTTCGACCAGCTGGGAAACTGGCCCACTGTATTTTGGTTTATAATAAACAAAAGAGGCAACTGTGCTGAAACATTGCTGAGTGTTTATCCTTCAGTTACTGAGATGGGTGGAAGATCTCTCTGACAGTACCATGTAAGTACAATCCCTAAAAGACAGAGTTCTTCATAAACAGAAAGCAAAGGGGATGTTGATACCTGTACTGATTCTCCACTGAGGGGCTGGGCTGCACTGCAGGGCAAGCGTCTCACGTTGATGGCTGGGGTCAGCACACCAGACACTGCCTTATAAAAGGAAGGCAGGTTGTCGGAGGGTGTCATGTCCCCAAGATAATACCTTCCGGGAACCCGCTCAGGCAGCACTTGGGGTTGACTGTCTCCTTACAGCCTCTGAGGGGCTTCCCTGAAAGCTCAGTTGGTAAAGAATCTGCATGCAATGCCGGAGACCCTGGTTTGATTCTTGGGTGGGGAAGATCCACTGGAGAAGGGATAGACTACCCGCTCCAGTATTCTTGGGCTTCCACTGTCGCTCAGCTGCTAAAGAATCTGCCTGAAATGCAAAAGACCTGGATTCAATCTCTGGGTTGGGAAGATCCCTTGGGGAAGGGAAAGGCTACCCACTCCAGTATTCTGGCCTGGAGAATTCCATGGACTGTATAGTCCATGTGATCTCAAAGAGTCAGATATGGCTGAGTGACTTTCACTTCATTTCATTTCATTTCACTTCATTTCACTTTCATTTCATTTCATTTCACTTTCATTTCATTTCACTTCCCTTCACTTACAGCCTCTGAAAGGAAAGGTGGGCAAGATAGAGACAGTTTTCTATTGTTTAGTCACTCAGTCGTGTCTGACTCTGCCACCCCATGGACTGTAACCCAGCAGGCTGCTCTGTCCAGGGGATTTTCCAGGCAAGAATACTGGAGTAGGTTACTATCTCCTCCTTCAGGGGATCTTCCTGACCCAGAGATTGAACCCATGTCTCCCGTGTCTCCTGCGTTGGCAGGCAGATTCTTCACCACTAGTGCCACCTGGGAAGCCCAAGAGGCTGCCGAGGCTCCATCAAACAGGCCTTGGAGGGTGTGGCCTCGGGAGACGTGAAGGCAGACGTAAAGTATGGCCACGTGACAGTTAAGGACGTGAAGAGATGGACTCATACCCTTGGGGCCACCTGGCTCCTGAGGGGATCCAATGTCAAGTGTGAAAGTGAATTTCATTGTCTTCTCTGAAACATAAAGCTTACTCCCCTCTGGTTACTATTCTTCCAGTCACCTGTGTTAGAAGCCTGGAAATAGGTTCAGACGCAGGCACCCAGCACCACCCCCCCCCAACACACACACACACATACACTGGTCCTACAGGGTCACCTGAGTCCCTCTCTCCTCACGTCCACCACCGTGCCTCAGGAGAACGTATTTCTAGCTTGAAAAGAGCCAGCAGGATGGAGTCCTGGGCTCCTGAAATGTTCTCCTGACACCTCCCTACATAAATTTTTCATCCTGGTCATCAACAGCTACAAACTGTTCATCCAGTCCATTAACAATGTTGTGATCTTTCATATGCACAGCAAAGGAACTCAGCCATACATATACATGTATCCATTCTCCCCCAAACCACCCCCACCCCCNAGCAGAAATAGATGTTTTTCTGGAACTCTCTTGAGTTTTCAATGATCCAACGGATGTTGGCAATTTGATCTCTAGTTCCTCTGCCTTTTGTAAAACCAGCTTGAACATCAGGAAGTTCACGGTTCACATATTGCTGAAGCCTGGCTTTGAGAATTTTGAGCATTACTTTGCTAAGGTGTGAGATGAGTGCAATCGTGCGGTAGTTTGAGCATTCTTTGGTATTGCTTTTCTTTGGGACTGGAATGAAAATGGACCTTTTCCAGTCCTATGGCCACTGCTGAGTTTTCCAAATTTGTTGACATATTGAGTGCAACACTGTCACAGCATCATCTTTTAGGATTTGAAATAGCCCAACTGGAATTCCATCACCTCTACTAGCTTTGTTCATAGTAATGCTTCCTAAGGCCCACTTGACCATATACTAGGATGTCTGGCTCTAGATGAGTGATCACACCATCATGATTATTTGGGTCATGAAGATCTTTGTTGTACAGTTCCTCTGTGTATTCTTGCCACCTCTTCTTAATATCTTTTGCTTCTGTTACATCCATACCATTTCTGTTCTTTATCTAGCCCATCTTTGCATGAAATGTTCCCTTGGTAGCTCTAATTTTCTTGAAAAGATCTCTAGTCTTTATCTAATTACCCTGCTTATTTAACTTCTATGCAGAATACATCACACGAAATGCCAGGGTGGATAAAGCACAAGCTGGAATCAAGTTTGCTGGAAGAAATATCAATTACCTTGGTGGGTCAGATGGTAAAGTGTCTGCTTGCAATGCAGAGAGACCCAGGTTCTATCCCTGGAGAAGGAAATGGTAACTCACTCCAGTACTCTTACCTGGAAAATCCTATGGACAGAGGAGCCTGGTAGGCTACATTCCATGGGGTTGCAAAGAGTCGGAAATGACTGTGCAACTTCACTTTCACTTGCATGCAGATGACACCACCCTTATGACAGAAAGCAAAGAAGAGCTAAAGAGCCTCTTGATGAAAGTGAAGGAGGTGAGTGAAAAGTTGGCTTAAAACTCAACATTCAAAACACTAAGATCATGGCATCTGGTCCCATCACTTCATGGGAAATAGATGAGGAAACAGTGGAAACAGTGACAGACTTTATTTTCATGGGCTCCAAAATCACTGCAGTTGGTGACTGCAGCCATGAAATTAAAAGACACTTGCTCCTTGGAAGAAAAGCTATGACCAATTTAGACAGCGTATTAAAAAGCAGAGACATTACTTTGTCAACAAAGGTTTGTTTAGTCAAAGCTATGGTTTTTCCAGTAGTCATGTATAGATGTGTGAATTGGACTATAAAGAAAGCTGAGTGCCAAAGAATTGATGCTTTTGAACTGTGATGTTGGAGAAGACTCTTGAGAGTCCCTTGGACTGCATGGAGATCCAACCAGTCCATTCTGAAGGAAATCAGTCCTGAATGTTCATAGGAAAGACTGATGCTAAAGCTGAAAGTCCAATACTTTGGCCACCTGAATGCAAAGAACGGACTCATTGGGAAAGACCCTGATGTTGGGAAGGATTGAAGGCAGGAGAAGGGGACGACAGAGGATGAGATGGTTGGATGGCATCACCGACTTGATGGACAAGAGTTTGAGCATCTCCTGGAGTTGGTGATAGACAGGGAAGCCTGACGTGCTGCAGTCTATAGGGTTGAAGAGTCAGACATGACTGAGTGACTGGACTGAACTGAACTGAAGGCTCTTGTTACACGTAAATCAAGTGCCTTTCAGGAATCTCTTCCAGTACAGATTCATTTCAAGAGTGAATAAAAGTGGCCCTCACTTCACCCTTTGTAGCACTGAGTCTTAGTCTTCATCTGCCAATTTTATATGAAATGGTAAATTCTGGTTTTAATTTGTATCTCTGTGATAACTACTTTTGATGAACATTTCAATGTGCTGTGCATTCATGCTGGGGTTTCTCAGGTACCTCAGTAGGTGAAGAATCCACTTGCCAATGCAGGAGCCACAGGAGACTTGGGTTCCATCCCTGGGTCGGGAAGATGCCCCTGGAGAGGGAAATGGCAACCCATTCCAGTATTCTTGCCTGAAAAATTCCATGGACAGAGGAGCTTGGCAGGTTACAGTCCATGGGGTCACAAACATTTGGACAGGACTTAGTATGCACTTCTTTTACGAACTGGCTCTTGTTATTTGCATATGTTACAAATTTTATTAACCTTTACACCCTTTTAAAAGATCTTAACAGTTGCCCTTTTAATAAAAGACTGGACAGTGCCTGCTTGAAATATATCATTCTCATAAATATAAGCTAATTGTGGGTTATGGTGGAGAAGGCAATGGCAACCCACTCCAGTGCTCTTGCCTGGAGAATCCCAGGGACAGGGGAGCCTGGTGAGTTGCTGTCTATGCGGACACAACTGAAGTGACTTAGCAGCAGCAGTGGGTTATGGAGGGTTCAGCCTGGTGTTTCTTCCCAAAGCTTTCAACTTTCTTCTCATTCAAGCAACCACATTCTTTCCTTTTGTGCTAATATTTTGTTGGTTTAGATAATGCTCAAGCAAGTTATACCATGATGATAACAAGCTCTAGACAGATAAGAACAATTTCATACTGTACAGCACAGGGAACTCTGCTCAATGTCATGTGGCAGCCTGGATGGGAGGGGAGTTTGGGGGAGAATGGATATGTGTACATGTATGGCTGAGTCTCTTCGCCGTTCACCCGAACTGCTATAGCATTGTTAACAGGCTATATTCCAGTTTAAAATAAAAAGTTTAAAAAAATAACAGTTTTAAGAAAGGACATAAACTGAAGCTGGGAAATAAGACACTTTGTGGGACACCTTTGTGGCGGAACTTAGAGCGGTCAGCACAAGCCTGTGCACCTGGGTTCAGCCTGTGTGTCTTGTGCGGGATGGAGGGCGAGGACTGGTCCAGCCAGCCAGCCTGGAGACTGGAGCAGGCCTGGGGTCTCCTGCATCTCACTGTGGAAGGGTAATTTGACCCTAGGTTTCTCTTTGTTTCTTCTTTCCTCCGTTTACCTCTCTGGTCCACCCCTTGCGCTGGGAAGGGAATTCACTGACACTCCCTTGATTTTCCTATCAGCTCCTTGATGCTGTCCTCCAGCACAGCAGCTCAGAGTTGACAGCCACTGGTGAAGTCTCATAAGGACACGCAGAAACCTCAACGTCTGGGATGAATAAGTAAGCAAATGAATAAATGGATGAGCTGCCAAATGTTAATCATAAAAATCATAACAATGACTATCAGAGACTGGTGTTCAGGCTGTAAGTAGGGCAACATTATCCTTCTAGAAGATGAACTTTTTTTCTCAGTCCTTGACAGTCTGCGGACTGACAGCTGAGGACGTTTGCTCCCGAAAGTGGCCGTAACAATGTTAATCTGCATCATGGCATTTGGGGGCTGGAAGAGGCGAGTGGGTGTCTGTATTTTGGCTGTGTTAGTAAGCTCGTGTCCTTTGGAAATGAAGACATGCTGACCCAGATGTCAGTCCAGGAATGGGATCAAAAGAAGAAAAAATGTGGAAAGATAAGTTGGGTGAAGAGAATGGAGAAAAATAATAATAATAGGGAGACACTGAAGAAAATCCTGTTTGTGTTGTAAACTAGAGGTATGTTTTGAAAACAGAACGCAAGACAAGCTCTCCCTGGGTGACCAGGCAGGACCGGCAGCTCCTAATAGGTGGTGTGGGTTTCTGCACACAGCCTTACAGCACCTCCACATCACCCCTCAAGATGGTTTTCTCTGTGAAAATCCCCCTTCCAGCAGATTTTAGGAGTGTGGTGTCTGCACTCTGAAGAGAAGCATGTATGTGGAATTTGATGCAGGTAGTCTCACCTCTCAAAACATTAGTTACTCAGTCGTGTCCGCATACTCAGTTGCTGCAACCCCATGGACTGTGGTCCGCGAGGCTTCTCCATCCATGGGATTTTTCAGGAAAGAATGTTGGAACAGGTTGCCATTTCCTCCTCCAGGGGATCTTCCCGAACCAAGGATCAAACCCACATCTTCTGCATTGGCGGGCGGATTATTTACCACTGAACCACCTGGGAAGCCAAATGAACTGAGTGTCACATCTTACCTTCAGAGCATTCATGAACCAGCATTCATGAACTCTTGTGTCAACAGGCCCACAGGTGGCTGCTCTTCACCTGCCCCAAGTTCAAGCCCTGGCTCCTGGCTTGCCCAGCAGCCAGGGCACTGGGTGACTCCAGAGTGAGCCCCACGGGGAGCAGTGATGAGGTCACAGAAACAGGGGACAGACCCAGACCCAGACAAGTGAAAGGAAAATACTGTCAGTTTTCCAAGAATATGAATCTCAGGCCTCACTAACTTGGGTCTGAAAACAAAGCACCAAGCACTCAATTATTTATGGCACGTTTCTAGCTCACCAGGAGTATTTTGCAGTTAATGAATGGAGGTAGCTGAACCCTGATACTCTGCTGATTTGTGTGGCCCACACGATCTGTGACAGAATTCTATAGGAAGGTTCTGGGGCTGAACAAGCAGATGCGAGAGGCCGCTGCACCCTTCTGTGCCCTGGCTTCTGTGCATAGAAAGAACTCCCCAAATCTGACTCAAATGATGCTCTGGGGTTGGAGTTCCAGGCTTTGTCTAACCCTAAGCAGCACGTGACCATCAATCATTCCTTTTTGTTCTCAAATCCTCTCATGTGTGAAAGCTTTTTGGAGAAAAGATACTAAAGAAAAATGGAAAACCAGGCCAAAAACATTTTGAATGAGTGTTTCCCTCAATTGACCATTAAAACTATGAACTATCTTAAGGCTGTTTTCAGAAGATTACCCCTTTTTTCCCCAGATTGTGTGCAAAGGGTTTAATGTATGGAATATTACTCAGCCATTGAAAGAAATGAAATAGAGTCATTTGTAGAGATGTGGATGGACCCAGAGTCCATTATACAGAATGAAATAAGATGGAAAGAAAAAGACAAATATCCTATGTTAATGTATGTATGTGGAATCTAGAAAAATGGTACAGATGAACCTATCTGCAGGGCAGGAATAGAGACGCAGACATGTGGACACTGTGGGGAAGGAGAGGGTGGGACAAGCTGGGAGAGTAGCTTTGACATATTACACCCTACCATGTGTAAGATAGATGGCTAGTGGGAAGCTGCCATATAGCACAGGGAGCTCAGCTCCGTGCTCTGTGATGACCTAGAAGAGTGGGATGGGGGAGTGACGGAAGGAGTCCAAGGAGGAGGAGATATATGTATACTGATAGCTGATTCACATTGTCGTACAGCAGAAACGAACGACACTGTAAAGCAACTATGCGTTTGTGTGTGTGTGTGTGTGTGTGTGTGTGTGTGTGTGCGCGCGCGCGCGCGCGCATGCTCAGGCATGTCTGACTCTTTGTGACCCCATGGCCGGGAGCCCGCCAGGCTCCTCTGTCCATGGAATTCTGCAGACAAGAATACTGGAGTGGGTTGCCATCCTCTTCTCCAGGGGATCATCCTGACCCAGGGATGGAACCTGTGTCTCTTGTGTCTGCTGCACTGGCAGGCAGATTATTTACCACTGAGCCACCAGGGAAGCCTAAAGCAACTATACTTCAGTGTGGAATCAGCATCCTCTTCCTGCCCCCTTGATAGCTTGTCCTTCTGCTCAGTGAATGGTTTCTCCAAGACCAGTAACTACTAATAGGAGACTAGCTCTGAATCTGATATTGATGATGATTTCTGTCTCCGAGGGGATCTGACTTTGTAGCTGAGAGGCTTCCAAGGTGCCACTGCAGCCTTCCAGCTCTACAGATATTTACTTAGAGTGACCAGAAAGCTTGCAATTTAACCCAAAATTGTGATCAAGACACACAGCAATCAAAGGCCCGATAGCAAACACATTATACATTCAAAATATTTCAATAAAAATTGCATTTTCTGGTGGTAGACAGAGGATATTTAATTTAGAGAGGCATAAATGTCAGAAGAAATAAGTGCACATCATTCACAATCCAATACTTAGAGGTAATGACTGCAAACATTTTGGGAGTGTGTGTATACACACATAGAATTCTGTTGAATGCAATTCTGTCTTTTCCCTTTTTCAATTGCTGTTCTATTGTATCTTTTCATACCATCACATATTCTTTTAAAAATTATGCATTATTTAAAATTCACAAAAGAAAAGAAGAATATCCTTGCAGATACCTCCCAGGCAAAGAAAAGAAATATTCTATAATGTAAATTTTTTAATGATTTGGGAAAATAATAATATGTTATCTGAAAATAGCAAATGTCACAGCAGTTTATATCATGTGATTCTAATCTTGGAAAAATATTTTTTATGTGTACAGATAAAATATAGAAAGATACTCCCAGGTGATGAATAAGTGATCTTAGGGGGTGTGCTTTTCTAAATTTCTCAAACTGTCAATAATAAGTGTTACTTTTCTAACAAAAAGAAATACTCTAACCCAGTCTAATCTCCCTATGCACCCCTGCTTTCTGGTTCTTACTCATTTCCCAACCACCAAGAGTCAATCTTCTTGCAGATGTTGGTGATTACATGTCTTCGTATCTGCCTTTCATATATTAATATTCTCGGGCAAGATACAATATTGTTTTTAAATAGAAACAAGTGATGTCTTATTTTTACACAGCTTTCTCTGTTTTGCTTTCTGTCCACCTTTTTCTCTGGGAGATGGTATTTTGTCTGGAGTTTCCCCCATGTGGACTCAAGTCACCCTCGGCTCCCTGCTATGCAGTGGGTCACCCTGGACTCACTGCACGAGGGTGCTGCCAACCCACCTTCCCGCCTTGACTCCGCTTCATCTCCAGTTTCACTTTCCAAGGTTTTAGTTAGCCATGATCAGCCACCATCTGAAATGTTTAAGTGGAAAATTTCAGAATTAAGCAACTTGTGATGTTTCAATTGTGCACCGTCCTGAGTAATGTGATGAAATCTCACATCTGTCATCCCACTCTGTCCCAGTGGGGGACATCCTTTGTGAATCATCCCTTTGTCCGGTTTGTCCCTTCATTGGTCACCTAGTAGCCATCTCGGCTATCAGACTGGCTGTCACAATACCACAAGGCTAGTGTTTAAGTGACCCCTATTTTACTTAATAATGACTCCAAAGTGCAAGAGAAGTGAGACGGCAGCTCAGATATAGCAAAGATAAGCAGTAAAGAGCTTCCTTTAGGTATGAAGCTCAAAATTCTCAATAAGAAAAAAAATATATATATATGTATATATATATATATATATATATATAGTACCCTAAGATTGCTAAGATCTACAGTAAGGACAAACTTATTTGTGAAGTGGTGAAGAGGAATAAGACATTTGTGCTAGTTTTGCTGTTGCACCTCAAACTGAAAAAGTTAGAGCCACAGGGCATGTAAGAGTTCAGTTAAGATGGAAAAGACATTAAATTTGTACCATACGGTATTTTGAGAGAGCATAATCACATAACTTTTATTACAGTTTACTGCTATAACTGTTCTATTTTATGTGTTACTGCTGTCCTTCTCTTACTATGCCTAGTGTGTAAATTAGATGCTATAACAAGCATGTATAGGAGGAAACATAGTGTGTTTCTTGTTGTTGTAGTTGTTTAGTGGCTAAGCCATGACTCTCTCATGACCTGGTAGACTGCAGCCCACCAGGCTCCTCTGTCCATGGGATTTCTCAGGCAACAATACTGGATTGGGTTACCATTCCCTTCTCCAAAGGGATCTTCCCAGATGAGGGATCAAACCTGCGTCTCCTGCATTGGCAGGCGGGCTCTTTAGCACTGCACCACCAGCTAAGCCCGTAGTGTGTGCAGAGTTTGATACAACCAGGCCCCCACTGGAGACCTTGGACCATATCCTCCTCGGAAAAGTGGGGAAAACTGTCTGCCCAAATTCATCCCCAAAGTGGTTTTCACAGCCTTATTCCCACGAGCTCTGCAGAGCTTGCATTGCTTCCCACTGTAACTGTTAGAGGTTTAGATTTTTACCAGTCTGATGAGTGCAACAATCACTGTGGTTTGATTACCTTGCCCATTGTTCCAAAACACAAATCTTAATAGATGCATTATGACATTTCATCCTTAAGAGAGGCCACAATTTATTGAGTTTTCCCTTATTGGGCACACAGTGTGTTCCCAATTTTTCACTATGTAAACAACGTTTCATTGACCATCCTTGTACGTAACTCTTTAACTAGGCTTCCCAAGTAAAGAACCTGCCTGCCAATGCAGGAGCTATAGGAGACATGGGTTCCATCCCTGGGTGGGGAAGATCCCCTGGAGAAGGAAGTGGCAACCCACTCTGGCGTTCTTACCTGGAGAATCCCACGGACAGAGGAGTCTGGTGGGGCTACTGTCCTTGGGATCCCAAAGAATCAGACATGACTGAGCACACACACACACACACACACACACAGCTCTTTAATGAAAATGGCTTTGACATTCTTTAGGATAAATTTATGAAGACGTGCATAATTCAAAGTGTTTACATACATTGCCAGATTTCCCATCATGAGAACATACCTACATGTAATTTCTTTTTTTTTTTTGCTTGTTTGTTTTTGATGCAGATCATTTTCAAAGTCTTTATTGAACTTGCTTCAGTGTTGCTTCTGAGTTTTGGTTTTTTTGGCAACAAGTGATGTGGGATTTTAACTCCTTGACCAGGGATCAAACCCACACCCCCTGCATTGGAAGGTGAAGTCTTAACCACTTGACCTTCAGTGAAGTTCCCCCAACTGGCAACTTCTGAGTGTGCCTCTTGGTTTACTCCTCTATAAACACTACTTTAATATTACTTAATAAATGGTGTTTATCAATTTAATGGATGAACAGTTGTAACTTGTTTAAATTTGCATATTACTTCCTTACGCATGAGTTTGGTCTTCTCATCATGTGTTTATTGGTTATTTCTCATTCTGTGAATTATTAACACGTTCTCATCCCCTATTTTCATGGGCTTTCCTGGTGTCTCAGCCGGTAAAGCATCTACATACAGTGCAGGTAACCCTATTTTCATATTAATGTCTATGGAATAAGATTGCTTGAAATTTGAAAATGTTGTCATTTGAAACAAGTTTCCTATCCATACAGTTGCATAAAAAATTCCCATAAAAACACAAGCTGTTTTGTAAAACAGTGTCTGTCTAGAGTGGGGCATTTGATCAAGTCAGGTGGTACTATCAAGAGATAACTAGATAATTACATGCAGTCAGACTCTTCCTCTCTTTGGTTTAGATTTTATTTTGAGCCAAGTCACTTGATAAAGTTTCTTAATAATTATAAGCCTGGCATTCATAAGTTTCATATTGAAGGTAAATAAAATAAAAGAATATTTCTATAAATCCAGGGTACACGTTTACTTGGGAGAAATCTCACAGGACCAGACAGCTCCTTCCAGCACACGTGCTCACACATAGCCTCATGGCAAGCTTTATAATTCAATGTGGCTGAGAACATAATTCAGGTCTGAGACAATTTTCTAGGAGGACACAGTGAGCTGTAAGAAAGAAGCTCGCTCCAGCTAAGAGAGAAATCATAAAGAAGCTGGTGATGAGCCTCATTTGCAAGGGAAATGCAGTATTTGTATGAGCTCAGCTGATTGCTTTCCTTAAATGGGAGGACTGCTGTCTCTTTAACCTGCCAGGGAGGCTCTTGATGTTTCTGTATTGCCCGTCTCCCCATCTTTCCCTGGGATGAGAGGCTTAAGATGCGAGTATAGCACACAATCAAATGGCAATCAATTCATAAACATGCAAGAGCTGTGAGAAAATGGCTAGTTTGAAGTGAAATGAAATCACAATAAATCCAAGAGAGGTACAGCGTGGAAATTAAGTCTAAAGGCCAATCATCGCAACATGCATACAGCCTAATCTTATTATTCATTGTCATTTCTATCTATAACATCACCTCAAACACTGAGTTGGTGAGAACTGAACTGCCGCTCCCAGGAGTAAGACCAGATTCAATTCCTGGGAACTTCTGGTCATCTGAGCAATACACAGCCTTGTTTCATGTGTGTTTCTGTTTAAAGACACCTAATTCAACTTATAGTGTAGATCCACTGACATCAAACTCACAGCCAAGAGGACCTGAAGGAAGGTCATCCAACTTACACATTTTCTCCAACAGACACGTTGCAACCTTCTTGTTCCTGGGAACACGGACAGCACCTCAGCACAACTCACAAGGGCCATTTTAAATATGAAGTCAGGGACTTCTCTGGTGGTCCAGTAGTTAAGAATCTGCCTGCCAGTGCAGGGGACACAGGTTCCATCCCTGCTCTGGGAAGTTCCCACAGGGCATGGAGCAACTGAGCCCATGCCTCACCAGTACTGAAGCCCATGCACCCTAGAGCCTGTGCTCCACAACAGAAGAAGTCACTGCAATGAGAAGCCCACACACTGCAGCTAGAGAGTAGCCCCCACTCACCACAACTAGAGAAAGCCCACACAGCAACGAAGATCCAGTGCAGCCAAAAAATTAATTAATTAATAAAATAATAAAATAAACACGAAGTCACCAACAAAAGCACAAAAGTTTAGTGGTACTAAGTAGGCTGGAAGGAAGACACTTGTTTCCGGTCTGGGAGCTAAACCAAGAAGTCAGGTCATGATTTTTGTCCACCCCAGCTGGTGTCCTTGATGTCGGGCAGCACAAACTTACCCCACACATGTCTATGAAGGACCTGAAAGCGCCAGGGTGCTGATCAGGGTGGTTGCAAACACGTTCTAGTGAGGAGGAGAACTCACAGATTCAGATCCATGAACAGTGCAGAACAACTGGGTTTCAAAGACTCCTTTTTCTGGGCACTGGGGTGATATGAAGCTTTGCTGGTTGTGGTGGATGTATGACGCTTCATCCTCCATTCCTTCTTTATTTCTGATGTGTTAGTCACTCACTTTTGTCCCTCTTTTCAACCCAATGGACTGTAGCCCACCAGGCTTCTCTGTCCATGGGATTCTCCGGACAAGAATACTGGAGTGGGTGGCCATTTACTCCTCCAGGAGATCTTCCTGACAGGGATCAAATCCATGTCTCCTGCATTGGCGGGTGGGGTCTTTGCCATCTGAGCCACAATATCCTTTCATTTTTTCCTGAGTAACTCACCTTCCTGAACAGTGAGTATTCTTTTTTTTTTTTAATTCTTTGATATGGACCATTTAAAAAGTCTTAATTGAATTTATTACAGTATTGCTTCTCTTTTATGTCTTGAATCTTTTGGCCTCAAGGCATGTGGGATGTTAGCTTTCTGACCAGGGATTGAACCCACACCCCCTGCATTGGAAGGGGAAGTCTTAACTACTGGACTTCCAGGGAAGTCCCCACAGTGAACATTCTTGATGGTGCTTAGTCATCAGTCCTGTTCTCTGATGACCGAGAGATGGACATGCCACCTGGACTCTCCTCTCTGGGGATGTGACTCTTGAGTTGTGTGACTCATGGGAGAGGTTGAAGCTGGTTTATAGGCACAGTGGCTCCTGCAGGAGACAGTCCACTGGTTCCTATGCTGTGGACCCCACGTTGTTCTGAGTTATCTGCTTTCAGCTTCTCCCTCGACCATCACCTACCTCCTAGCTTCCCATTGGATTTCTTTCCTGCTTGGAAAAGAGCCTGATGCTGGGAAAGATTGAGGGCAGGAGAAGGGGGTGACAGAGGATGAGATTGTTGGATGTCATCACCAATTCAATGGACATGAGTTTGAGCAAACTCTGGGAGATGGTGAAGCATAGGAAAGTCTGGTGTGATGCAGTCCATGGGGTCGCAAAGGATCGGACATGATGGAGCACACACACACACACACACACACACACACACACACAAGTGAATGACAAAACTCTCAACATATTTGAAGTTTATTTAAATAACTGGTCTTATTATTGTTGAAATTAAAAATTGGGTTCATGTTATAACATACAAGTGTACTCCCAAATATTTTTATTTGAAAGGTAATAACAAATTCAAACTAACTACTTTGAAGGCAGCTGTTTCTAGAATCCTGCCAAGTTCATCCCTTTGTTGGTTTAATAAACATCTAACAACACCTGTTGTGCTGTAGGAACTCAGAGAGTCACTCCGCAGTTCAGGTACATTGGCTGAGCCTCCAGGGAATGCGTGCTACCCCTCTGGGATCTCTTATTCTGGTGGAAGAGGTTTACATAGAAACAAACGACAGTCAGATTCCCTCCATTCTTGTTTATATTGTAGACTTTAGTTACTCAGAGTTTGACTTCTTCCCCACTGTTCACACCTGAGTTTCCATTATTTTTCATTTAAAGTGAAAGAAGCCTTTCTTCTTTACAGTCAACTAACAAACCCCTTGTCCTAAACCCTGGGTCTTTTTTGTTGCTGCATGTGGAGCTTGGTAGTGTAAGCTGGAGGGTTCCTAATGCTTTATCTGAATAACATTCAAATGACAAAAGGTGCTTACTGATACCACACGCAGTGTGTATGAGAATCCCCCAGTTCAGACAGTGGGGCTGGCTTTAACATTTATTCTCTCAGACGTTAAATTCTCAGACACTTATTCTCTGGTGCCCCTTGCCACCCAGAGGGCAATGTGGTGTTTCTGTGCTCAGTCACTTAGCTGTGTCCAGCTCTTCTGTGACCCCAGGAATCGTAGCCTGCCAGGCTCCTCGGGATTTGATGAGGGTTTGACACCTTAGGACTCGAGGACCTGGGGAGGGACTGCCCCTTCCAGGCTTCGTTATTTCCTAGAGGAGCAAACCTTTGGCGTGCAACCAACCAGCCAGAGCCCACGCATTCAGCCCTCTTCTCTCTGTAACTCATGCCCCAGGACATTTATGCCCCTTGCCTTGAAGGTCCCCTGGGTCCCAGAGACCAGAGACCAGAGGCCAGCACTGCAGCCCGGAGCCTGCTGACATTATTGAAACCCTCTAATTCTGAGTTTACTCAGCCTTCCTACCCTGCCTCCCAACCTCTTACCAGGAAAACCACAACAAAGGCCCTCTACCTGCTTCTCCACCTCCACACTCCCCTGGTGTTTCCCCTGTGTGGCCCCCACCCCTTGGGAACTGTGAGTAAGAACAGTCTTCTTCCGGCTGTGACCTGTCAGCTCACCATGACTGTATAGAACTAAATCCTGGGTGCATTTAAAATGACTTCCTGCTTCCCTGGCTTCTTCTGTCTCTTTCTCGTGCTGATTCCCCTTAATCCTACTTCTGGCAGCACTTTCATTTTAGGCAGTGTCAGGACCTTCCCACCTTGATTGCTGTTGCTCAGTCACTAAGCCATATCTGACTCTCTGCGACCCCATGGACTGCAGCGCACCACGCTTCCTGTCCTTCACCATCACTAGAGTTTGCTCAGACTCATGTACATTGAGTCATTGATGCTATCCAACCGTCTCATCCTCTGTCGTCCCCTTCTCCTCCTGCCTTTCATCTTTCCCAGCATCAGGGTCTTTTCCAATGAGTCAGTTATTCACATCTGATGGCCAAGTATTGGAGCTTCAGCTTCAGCATTAGTCCTTCCAAAGAATATTCAGGGTTGATTTCCTTAAGGATTGACTCGTTTGATCTCCTTGCAGTCCAAGATACTCTCAAGAGTCTTCTCCAACATCACAATTCAAGCTAGCATCACCTTAAAACTTGATCCCTACCACACCTTCCTCTTGGTCCCTGTGAACCTGAGTTAGTTGTTCTGGGGGGAAGTCAGAGAGGGCGTGGATTCCCCAACATGAGCATCAGAATCACCCGAAAGGCTCTTACAGCACATAGGCTCCCACACAGCTGAGGGGGGAACTCGGCTCTGTGTCTGCTGCAGTCACTCACTAGTGAAGAGCCCAGGCCTGAGAGTTTGCTTCCCCTTCCCCCTCAGAGATCAGGAGACCACCTGCCAGGCCCATCTTCCTGGGAGTCAGGGACCCAAAGCGAAACCCATGCTGCACGCTGCCCCATGTGGGGACTGGGAGATGGAGCAGCACAGCGTCGACAGAAGCTGAGCTGTCACTGTATCCAGACCCTGGTTGATGATGCCAGCTGTCCCATACAAGGGCATCAGTCACTTGCTTCATCAAACCTTTATGGTTTCCTTAGAACATGCTGTGAAAAGCCCTGCGTTACACAGATCTGAGATGCTGCTCACTGAACATCGCGTGCGTCTCCCCTCTCTCTGTCTCCCTACGCATCCTCTCTGCCCATCACTGCCTGGGACACTCAGGAGGGACTGTGCTTGCCTCCCCCACACCTGCTGTGGAATGACTGACAGACATGCTGCTCTCAGTCGCCAATTTCCCTGATTGTTCCAGATCATTGGTAAGTTGGCCCACCCAAATCTCTTCCACGTCCTTATCGCCATTTGAACCTCTTTAAAATGCCTTCATTCTGCAAGGTGATATTTTCTCACCAGCTCCCTCCCGTGGCAGCTCCCCACGGAGCTCCAGGTGCTTGGGGGGGATGGAAAATCCCACCAGTGGTGTCCTTGTGGAGTGCAGCCAGGCTTCTGCATTTCGCTGATTTTGAAGGACGCTCACGATCCTCACAAACCCCAGGAGCGTCTCAAGGCTCTTCATCCATGAACTATTGTAGGATATGTTTTTCTTTTTAACTCAGGTCCCTCATATCTCTGGTTTCAAATGATGCCATGATTGGATGGCGGGTGGGATTAGACTCATGCACAGGACCGGCAGTGGCTCAATGGTAAAGAATCTGCCTGCAGCACAGTAGCCACTGGAGACATGGGTTCTATCCATGGGTTGGGAAGATGCCCTGGAGGAGGAAATGGCAATTCACTCCAGAATTCTTGCCTGGAGAATTCCGTGGACAGAGGAGTCTGGCAGGCTACAGTCCATAGTCTGTAGTTGGACACAACTGAAGTGACTTAGCAGGCACACATGCATGCCCAGGACTGGGAGGTAAAAACCTAAAACCATACTCCCCAGAAAGGAAATACACTGCCTAAAGGAGATGAAGTCTCTAGCCCTTAGTTTATGCTGTGGTTCCCAAACTCCGGTCCTTGGAGTCCTGGGGTCCCACAAAACTGTCTGAAGGGTCTGCTGGGCCATGAGAAAGAGTTCAGCAGTGCTGATAATGTGGCTCCTGCTTCTGTATCACCTGCTTGAGGTCTTCTCTGATCACAGGGGGAGTAGGGAGAAGTAAAAAGGGATTTTCTTTAAAACCTCCATCTTGCTGTTTCACTGTTGCTTGACTGAAATACATGCAGATGGTTTAACACAAATTCTTTGGCCACCTAACGTGAAGAGCTGACTCACTGGAAAAGACACTGATGCTGGGAAAGATTGAGGACAGGAGAAGGGGGCACAGAGAGGAGATAAAACATGTGGGTTCAACCTGCCATCTCAGCCCACATAGCTCTTTCCAGCTTCAAATTTAGTTCCGGTAGCTTTTGTGTAGTTGACCAGAAAACAGGGCATAGCGGGGACAGGACAGAAGAGGGACAGGGCACAGGCCTCAGCCAACCCCCAGGGAGCTCCAGGGCAGGGAGGCACTTCGGAGACGTTCCAAACTGAAGCACGGGGTCGAGCCACCCAGCACCCCACACTGACCACATCAGGTGTGGACTCCTTCTGAAGGTGCAGGGCCACGACCCAGGGTGAGTCCCGGGGAGCCATCAGCAGCCCCAGCGGATCTGGGAGCCTCCATCACTCTTGTTACTTCTTGGCTCTGGGGGCAGAGGGGCCTGGGAGCACCACTGTGACCATGTCCTAGCATGGGGTGCACACACCGTGAGGCTACCAGGGAGCAGAAGGGAAGGCCAGTGTGGATCCTGGGCCTGGTTTCACGTGGTAATCTCCTTGTACTAACAGCTCCAACTAATAGAAAGGCCTGGTTCCCTCCTCCCAGAGGCAAAAGAAGCCATCTCAACATGAATGCTGAGACTGGCTGAGCTAAACGCCAAGACATGCAAATTGTGAAGCTCCAAGGTGGTCTGAGCTTTGCTCTGCGCTGAATCATGTCTTCCCAAAATTCACGCGTTACAACCCTAATATCCACTGGGCTGATATTTGGAGACGGAGTCTTTGGGAAGTAACTGGGGTTGGATAAGGTTGTGATGTGGGGCCCCCATTACAGGATTAGCACCCAATAAGAAGAGACATCAGAGAGCTTAGTATCTCTCTCTGCCATGTGAGGACGCANTTCTACTGGGCTGATATTTGGAGAAGGAATCTTTGGGAAGTAACTGGGGTTGGATAAGGTTGTGATGTGGGACCCCATTACAGGATTAGCATCCAATAAGAAGAGACATCAGAGAGCTTAGTATCTCTCTCTGCCATGTGAGGACGCAGCAGACAGTCCTGTGCAAACCAGGAATGCAGCGCTCACCAGAAACAAAACCCATCAGTGCCTTGTTCTGGGACTNATCCACTGGGCTGATATTTGGAGACGGAGTCTTTGGGAAGTAACTGGGGTTGGATAAGGTTGTGATGTGGGGCCCCCATTACAGGATTAGCACCCAATAAGAAGAGACATCAGAGAGCTTAGTATCTCTCTCTGCCATGTGAGGACGCAGCGGACAGTCCTGTGCAAACCAGGAATGCAGCGCTCACCAGAAACAAAACCCATCAGTGCCTTGTTCTGGGACTCAGCCGCCAGAGTTGTGAGCAATCACTGTCTGTCGCTTAAGCCACCTGGTCTGCAGCATTTTGTTACATCAGCCTGAGCTCAGACAAGCCTTAAAGAAAATGCAGTCCAAATGGTACATTGGTATCTGCAGGGCTTGGAGCAGTTAAAGCGGGGAGGTCCCAAAGATTTACACTATTGTCAGCTGATTCCCCAGAAGCTAGGAGCCTGATGTATCTCTGGGAAATCAAAGTCCAGAGACTACAGAAGATGAAGCAGTGAGGCTGACCTGCCAGGAGTGTTTCTCTGTGACCAGCGAAGATGCCATGTAGATGATGGGCTGTTCCATGGGTGTAGTGTGGAGACGAAAATGATCCAGACGCTGATCACAAAATGAAAGGACTGCTCTCTGCACCAGACAGCTAACAAGCCCAGACACACACAAGGCAGTTTCTAGCCTGGATGGTGAGAAGCCTGATCCTCAGCAGTTTTCTTAAAAGTGCTGGTACAGTTTTGTTACTGTAAACTCTGGAAGGACCAGGCTGTAAGAGTGGAAGACACGTGAGCTGCTGTTTTCTTCATTTTCTGAAAGAGTATGTTGTAGGTCCCAGGTAGACATAGCATAAGGAGAAATTGCAAGGCACACCCAGCAGGGGCCGAGGCTGCTCGGTAGGGTGCAAAACCGAAGTCTAGGGGGTCAAGAAGGCAAAGGGATGTCTTCTTAATAATACACTGATCGTGGACATTTAAAACACAACCCTGGGCTTCCCTGGTGACCCAGTGGTAAAGAGTCTGCCTGCCAATGCAGGAGACATGGGTTCAATCTGTAGCCTGTGAAGGTTCCACACGCCTCAGAGCAACTAAGCCCCCATGCCTGCGTTCTGGACCCCGGGGATTGCAACTACTGACTGCTGTGCCACAGCTACTAAAGCCCGAATGCCTAGAGCCTGTGGTCTCCAACAAGAGAAGCCATCGCAATGAGAAGCCTGAGCGCTGCAGTGAAGAGTAACCCGCGCTCACAGCAACTAGAGAAAAACAAGCAAACCGAGCAGCAACGAAGAACCCCAGCCCACTCAACAGTAAATAAATAAGTAAATTATTTTTTAAAATACACAGAGGGTACTATAGTGACCCTGTGTGTGTACCACCAAACTCTAAAAAGTCACTGCCAGTGGTGGCGTCCTGGTCTCCTCTGCCCGGGCTCCCCGGGGAAGCTGCCCCGTCTTGACCTTAGTGCTGGTCATATGCGGGCATAACTTTGTTGTTGTGCTTGTTTGTTCTCCCACACACAAACATTTAATAGGGAGGAGACGGGGNTCACTGCCAGTGGTGGCGTCCTGGTCTCCTCTGCCGGGGCTCCCCGGGGAAGCTGCCCCGTCTTGACCTTAGTGCTGGTCATATGCGGGCATAACTTTGTTGTTGTGCTTGTTTGTTCTCCCACACACAAACATTTAATAGGGAGGAGACGGGGACAACACACGGCCTCGTTGAGACATTATTCGAGGGCAAGGCTGGGCCAGAGATAGGAGCAGCTGTCAGAGGGCATCTGACCCTCAGCCAGCTCTGGGGTTCCTTCTGGACCCTTTTGTCTCTCCCACTGCCCCCACCCCCAGCTTTAGCCCCAGGCCCGAGTCTCTTTTCCAGGGCAAGACCTGGGCTGATCTCATGCCAGGGGCTCCTTCTCGATGGCTGTTTAGCAGCTATGGGGCTCCCATAAGGCACCCCACATGGGCTTTGGGGTTTGTTGAGTAGATGAACTGACACTCACGGACTGGAGACCTGGTCCAAACACAGGCTGTCTGTCCGCCCTTCCTGGCATCTATGGTCCAGCCGTCCCCATCTGAGGATGACATATTGGCTGGTAAAGATCCCATCCAAGGAGCCTCACGTGCATTCCCTGGGTTATGAAATGTCTCTTCCAGATGTTAGAACTGACCTCAGCACTTTTTCCCTTCTGATGCTTTTATTTTTATTTTTTTATGTGGGCCATTTTTAAAATCTTTATTGAATTTGTTATAATACAAATTCTATTTTATGTTTTGGTTATTGGCCATGAAGCATGTGGGAGCTTAGCTCTCTGACGAAGGATGGAACCCACAGCCCTGCGCTGGAAGCACAGAGTCTTAACCACTGGACTGCCAGGGAAGTCCCTGCTGACAGCTCAGAAAGGCCAGGAGTTGAGATAAGGATGTGGGTTCAGTTCGTGGGTGAAGAAGGGGCGTCATCAAAGTAGGGGATAGAGGGCCCAGTCCAACACGCATCTGCTCTTCCCACCTCCACATGTGACCTTTCCACACCACTTACAGTGTCAGGTTGGGCCTCTGGTGGGACCCCATGGGTGGGCGCTGCCCCTGGACAGGACATGCCACTGCAGGTGTGCAGGAGGCCCTTGGAAAATACCTGTGGGATTAACGACAGAAGATACCAGAGAGAACAGTGGCTTCTCAGGCCTGGAATAGGGGCTTTCAAGGGGCTTTTAAGAGTCTGTATTTTTCTCACCTGCAACACACCAGGATGGTTAACACTGGCAGTGATATAAGAAGTGTTGCTGAGAAGCCAGGAGCCACCAGCTCAGCAGTGTAAACAGTCAATAAACACTAGCGTTGGGGGCGGTGGTGTCAGACCTCAGAGCAAAGACAACAAAATGTAGACTCTCTTAACAGAAAGTATAGCCAGACTTTCTGCCCATGTCCTAGCACAAGGCTGCCATGGCCTGAAAGTCAACCTAGAATTCTTGCTCTGGGATGGCCTTGCTCACCGTTGGGACAGTTATGTCCAGGCTATATATTTGCAAATAATATGGGGAAATGTAAACTATGATTTGTGACATCTCAGTGTTTAGATTATATGACTTACGTCTGCAGGTTAACACCTGGATTTGTTTCTAACCGGGCAGGATCTTGAGTTCTCAGGAGTTATTGGCTAAAGCTCTGTGGAAGCTGAGCAATTGGTGGGAAGAAGATGAAGCCACCAGGGGAAGGGGGGCCCCATGTCCAAGTCCACTCATTGGGGAGCATGGGGAGGCTTACCCAAGGCACCTTCATCTCTGTAAGCTTATCCCTGTCTTCTCCCATAGGTGATCCACCTGGGGTTCCAGAATTAAGAGACTGTGATACTTTAAAAATAACTTTGTCCAAAGGATGTCCTACATAACAAAGAATTGTGTGGTTCCTGCTCAGAAAACCAAAATTAGAGATTGTCATACTGAGTGAAGTAATTCAGACAAAGAAAGACAAATATCATAAGATATCACTTATATGTGGAATCTAAAAGAAAGGTACAAATGAATTTTTCTACAAAATAAACAGAGATGCAGATATAAAAAACAAACTTATGTTTACCGGATAAACTGAGAGATGGGGATTGACATATATACACTGTTATAAATAGATAACTAATAAGGACTATACTAGACCACCTGACCTGCCTCTTGAGAAGTCTGTATGCAGGTCAAGAAGCAACAGTTAGAACTGGACATGGAACAACAGACTAGTTCCAAATAGGAAAAGGACTATGTCAAGGCTATATATTGTCACCNTTCCCTGTCCTTCACTAGCTCCTGGAGTTTGCTCAAATTCATGTCCATTGAGTCAGTGATGCCATCCAATCATCTCACCCTCTGCTGCCCCCTTGTCCTCTTGCCCTCAAACTTCTCACTTTGCTGTGCACCTGAAGCTAATACAATATAGTTGTAAATCAACTATACTCCAATATGGGATGCAAATCCATACAGACAAGGAAACAAGGCATCATATTCCAAGACCAGTCGGTCAAAGCTTGCTTCAGAATTGTGTTCCCAGGGGACCTCATCTCTTGGGTTTAAAATCTAAAATTACCTGTCCAAATTCCCCATGTATTTAAGGGAGGGATCAAGGCTTTTTAAATAGCTTCTTCAGTGTTTGTGGGTCAGTGAGTGGCCAAGGCAGGAACCTCTGCCACAGGTTCATAGAAATGTGAAGTCTTGACAAACAGAAAATCCCATCCATACTACCTGAACCACCAAAATATCGTTTCCCCAAAAGCATACATTTATTTAAAACTCTTGAATCCCTGCACATTTCAAGCCAGGCAGTCTTACATTGTTGCTAAGACATATACAAGTTTTAGAAGTCAAACATGAAAGGCATTCTATATTCTTTTAAAAGAACTGTTTTCACAATCTGCATTTCAAAAACATCACCTGGTTAAGAGTCCGAGTATGTCCTTCATTGGTAGGGTTTGGAAATATTTTTTAAAGCTCTATTTCCAAGCAATAAAGGAATACTTTGAAAACATTTCAAGTTGTTTTAAATCTTGGATCATTCACAAAATTTCTACCTGTGCCATTGTTTTCATTCTGTCTCTAATGCATCATGCACTTGGCTACAGATCCGTGAGTTCCCTGTAATTTTTTGACACATTGTCTTCTCTGTGTTTCTCTGTGGCTTTCCTCAACTGGTAACCAGCCTGTCCTGTGTGTGGTTGCATCCCTGAGTGGCATCTGTGAAGGCACATTTTCTCATCTTTACATTATCACCCTTTACCTCAATGCCCCGTATTTCTCTGACCCTCTTCTTGGAGGTCTTGAGAGATGGGACAAGCGAAGTCTGATAGGTTGATGGAGACACAATGCTTTTCTGGATCTCCTAGGGTTGATCCCTGAGGCTCTGCCTTCCACATGCCCTGTAAGCATGGATGAGGGAACAGAACTCACAGGCTGGGGAGGAAAGGAGCATGAACATGGGACCCACAGCAGGCGGGCACCCTGTGTTTCCCTGACTCTTTCCTCGGGTAGTTTGTGTCTCTGATTTAACAAGTGGGCAGGTTCCTCTTCACCTGGTGCCCTTTCCTGAAGCATGGGCAGTGCCTGCCCAATGGGCAGAATGAGCAGCTGAATCCTGGTTGATGACTCCACTCTGTGCCCAGCGCTCCCTACAAAGCCTGGGAAGAGAGGAAGTCAGCGAAACCTTCTTTGCTGGGAAAATGTCATGGTCCACANTAAGGCCTCCTCAGACAACCATTTTGCCTTTTTGCATTTCTTTTTCTTGGGGATGGTTTTGATCACAGCTTCTTATACAATGTTACAAACTTCTGACCATAGTTCTTCAGGAACTCTGTCAGATCTAGTCCCTTGAATCTATTTGTCACTTCCACTATATTATGGTAAGGGATTTGATTTAGGTCATACCTGAATGGCTTACTGGTTTTCCCTACTTCCTTCAATTTAAGTCTGAAGTTTGCAATAAGGAGTTCATGATCTGTCAATTTAGTTGACTGCAACTCACATTTTTTAAAAAGAAATAGAATAGAATGAAACAAATTGTATCAGTATACATCATTTGTATTAAAGGCGAATTGCTTGTAAAATTCTCTGTCTCTGTGCATATATATGCATTTGTCTACTAAATTTTGATATAACATAGATTTCTTAAAGGGACTACATTTTTAACATTTAGAGATTCTATATTATATCATAGTTTAAAATTTTGTTATTCAAGGGACTTCTCTGGTGGTTCAGTGGTTAAGACTTTGTGCTTCCGCTGCAGGGGTCATGGGTTTGATCCCTGGTTGGGAACTAAGGTTCCACATGCCACACAGCACAGCCAAAAAAACAGAAAACATTTTGTTCTTCAAATTTACTATAACTTTACTAATATTTCACCTGCTTGATTTATCTGAGTCTAACTGTGTGAATAAGTGTTTGAAATTTTTGGAGTCTAATTATGAGTTTGTCCTTTGCCTTGTAATTCTATTTGTTTTACATATTTTGAAGCTATGTTTTTAGATGCATATAAATGCATGATTTTTATATCTTCCTGGTAGACTGTTTGTTATAGTTATGTAATTCCCCTCTTATTCCTATTAACTTCTAGCATTAACATCACCTTACTAGTTTTATGTGGATATAACTTTTACTCTTTACTTTCAGTCCATTCAATCCAATCTGTTGGTCTGTTTTGTAATAAATTCATTTACTACAATTGCATTTATTGTGATTACTGATATACTTTAACTTATTTTCTGATTTCTTTTTGTTAGCATTTTCCTTGTGTTCTTCCTCACCCTCCATCCCAGTCCTTTGGCTTTTTATTAGATTGGCATATTATTTTTCAAATACTTATTTTATTTTATCCTCTGTTGTCTATAAATCTATTCTCTAGGAGGTTTTCCTAAAAGTTTTAGCATATCCTGTAGGAATTTAAAATATTCTAACAAGCATACTGTTTTCTAAAATATTTCTATGCTTCTAAACAGAGCATATGTACAATTAATATTTAATTAATCCTAAGATATATTTAATTAATTTTTTCTCACCATTATTTCACTGTTTCTTCTATTCTTTAGCAATTTCACATTTCTTTGTATTGAAATAAATACTTCACTAAGTGTGTAAACATGAAAATATATGTGGGAGGACTCATTCAGTCTTTGCGCCTTTGAAAATGTCTCTTTTTTGCCCTCCCTCTTAAATAATGACTTAACTGAATAACAA